>JAXGGA010006929.1:0-66150 GCA_038373865.1 Uloborus plumipes
GTGAGCAATTAAGGCCAAATATTAAAGAGGAAATTTAAGAAACATGATTATTTTTTAAAGAAAATTAATTATTTTTTTACATTTTACGAAACATTCGGTCCATAAATGAAATGTTTATCTTAAGAGCGACGCATAAACGAATGATATTATCATTATTTTGCGGTGGAATGTGCTGGGACTATTAAAAAGGTCGTATAAGTGAAAAAGGCGTATAAATAAGGCGGTGTATAAATGAGAGTTCACTGTACAAATAAATTGTCAAAGCATTTGTTATAATTGCTTGTTTTTCTGAACACATGGGTGCAAATAAAAAATAAGTTACCACCTAAGCGCAAGAGCATTTAATGATTATTTATATGTTTGAGTGGTGACCATAGATAAATAAACATCAGAACAAATTTTCAGGGCAATTGTGATGCTTACTCGCACTGCCGAACAGTGATAAATAGATAAACTTACAAAATACCAAATCTTTACTTATAGGATGAAGCATTACACTTTACTTCAGATATTTTACGAGTAGTTGAGGAGATCTAAAAGCAGGTAATACTAACAGATTGACATGAGTGGTGAAAACAAATAAACGACTTTTGATTTTAAGTGAACTTTCCAACAAGCGTTACACAATTTAAAATTGAAACAAAACTCTTCATAACACACTCTAAAATTGAAACAAAAAATAAATTTAAATTTTGAAACTAACATTTATATTTAACTAATGGTTCAACCAAATTAGAGCCGCTATATAGGGGCCTTAAACCAAATGAAAGACTTTTATTACACTTTCTTCATGTTCAGTTGTGAAGAAAATGGACGTTTACCATATTGCGTTGTTGAAACAATTTTTGACAGAATTATATTTTTCTGTTGGCAATAGCCAGTGTTTACCTTGTTTTGTTGTGTTATCGTAAAATTAACACCAATGCTTATGAAATTATAGTTCCACTTTTTTGCTGTTTGTAAAAATACATCCCCACAGTCAATTTCAATGTTTGTATTTATGATATACCAAGAGGTAAATTCAAAATTTTATTACCTGTGATTGGTAAGCAGAAGAATATCACTTTCGCTTTTGTACGTAAATTAGAAAGAAAACATAATCCTGATCAAAATTAACCAAATGAAGGGGGTTATTTCGATAACTGGGAATCTGTCACGGTCGTTAAATCTTTAGCGATAGTAACTCTAGTTTGGTAACTCTTAGTTTACGTTTGCGAAGAAAAGATTTCCCTCGGGCATAAATTGCCGACAAACAAAGCTTTGACGCCCACGGATAGAGATCAGCAGATTCCCTATCATAGAAATAATACAAATAAAGGTTAATCTGTGCTTTGGGTCCCTTTTCTCGCCAAACACGGATTTCGGTTTTGTCGCCATAGAAACGCCATTTTTGCGTAATGTCTCTCGGAGCTGTTAACTACGCGAGACAACAAGGAAAAACGCGCCAGTTGGCGACTTTTTAAAAATGCGCCAAGCAGGGACCCAAAGCACATTTTCACCCAAATAAATAGCTTAAAAATTATTTTTAGGGGTTAATTAATGAATCTAATATTTTGATTTTTAATTGTTATCATGCAAAGCAGTACATATCAAATTTCAAAACAATCTGTGGACTGGGAATGGGTGAAATAGTACAAACTTTGTAGCAGACTTACAAAAGGAGTGAGTTAATACATATAAGCTTGGAAAATACTCTTCCAATCCCTTCCCTCACCTGTAATTGCTGTCCTTGTACCCGTCCACGATCTGCACGTACCCGCCGATGCACTGCGACCGGTCCTGGTTGGGCTGCCCGACGTGCATCCGGGTGAACCGGACGAAGACGACCCAGTCGTCGCGGACCGGGCGCACCCGGATCTTGTAGCTGCAGTGCAGGGGCCGACCGCGGTTCAGCTCCGTGACCGGGGGGCTCGACACGGCCTGGTGGATGTCCACCGTCTTGTTGCAGTGGTCGGAGTCGCCTGGATGGAGTGGAGAGAGGGATTTGTTTAAATAGTCTACACTTGAAAAAAATAATTTTGACATCTCGAATTCAAATTTTAGCAATGACGAATTGCGATAGGCGTGTGGCGTATGTTCGTTCCGAGTTTAGAAATAGTGTATAATTTATTTCGGAGAGAAATTTTTTTTCCCCATATTCCTAATTTTCACAAAATAATTTCGATATTTTATCAAACTTCTTAGAACTAATTTTCATATTATTGTCAATAACATTACATTAACACATTGTTAGTTATGTTAATTGGACAAAAAAATTCAAAAAAAGGGAGTGGGAGTCTGCAGTGAACACTCCAATTTAGGAGTACTTTTAATTTAATTTTTTTAATAATTAGTAGCAATTTAATTCAAGACTTTTATTCTTTGTGCAAATTAGAGGTTATCTAAAAGCACTGTACTAAATAGAAAACTGTCGCCATATGAAAAATGTTGCAACATTGTCTATGTATATGTAGGAGAATTAATTTATTGAAAACTTTATATCAACTGTGAGTATTATTTAGTTTCTTAGTGAAGGTATACTTTGAAGAATAGTGTTTAAAAAATATTTTTTGGCCGATTATTTGGCCCGATTTTACCGATTATTAATAATCGGCAATGTGGCCGATTATGGCCGATTAATCGGTACTGCCGATTAATCGGTGCATTCCTAGTTTATACCATGTACACACAAAAAAGACAAAAGAATAAGGAAGGGAAGAAAATAAAAATTGCAAACCATAACAAATAATTATTTTTTTGTGCTTACTTCCAACAGAGTACTATAAATTTTATTTAAAACTCAAATAACATTAAAAGATTGCAAATATTCATAGCTACTTGAAATCCATAGTTAGTACATATTTAAATGAAAAATATAGTTCTTTAAATCAATGACTTATTGAGAGAAGGGACAATATTATTAATTCATGCATGTCTTAAAGGAAAAATAAAAAAAGCTCATGCAGGTAATACACCGCCTACTCGGTCATTCCAACCCAGAGACTGCAATTTCGTCCTTTTTGTGGAAATATCAGTCTGGAATAGGTACTAACCCAGCTGGAGGCTGGTATTCTCTGATAGAAGTTAAAAGTGCCAAAAAGAACTGGTAGCTAATATGGAATTAGCATACCTACAAGAGGCGCAGCAATGTTACAGCACAACTCAAAAGAGTTTGGGTATTAAGCAGAAAGTTACAACCCTTAAGCCAGGGATAAGTTAGAAATAGTCGCAGCGTTGACGTTTTATTGCATGTATTCCTGCCTTAGCCCTGGCTTAGAGACGGTGACTTACTGCTTAAAGAAACTCATGTTTAACCCATTAATGCCTAGCGTCTCTTTTTGGAAACGGTCCAAAAAGTATATCTGAATTTTCCGAAAATGAACATTTCAACCAAATAATAGTGTTAATTTTTTCTTTGGTATTGTTTCAATTCATTATTAACAGATTGCAGCTCATAACCATTGTAAAGTGTGTTCTGTAGCAGTTTTAATATGATCTTCATCAAGAATTACATCGTTCACAATCTCAAGAACAAAAAGCTAAGTTTTTAAAATTATTCCGAGCTTCCCAGTTTATGTTAATTGCTGCTTTTATTTCTTCTCATAAAATGTCTCTTTAAATATCATATCGTAGGCAGAAAAACATTTTAGTGAAAAAAGTATGCACCTTCTGGTTTCTATCGTAACTTTTTAAGAACGATTTTTCTTTTCTTACTAAAAAAATTATTTTTTACATGATATTTTTTAAATTATTTTTCCTGTCCATTAAACACTATTTGTAACCAGTTTTCAAAATATCTTTGGAAAAAAAATGTTAGGCATTAATGTGTTAATATTTGGGGAAAATTTTAGAAACACTCAATATTCTTTTCAACAGTTCGCTGGAAAAAAGGATTGTTAACTGTTCCTTTTTGTCAACTTCTACAGACAACTAAAGATAGGAAACTCTTTCCGATCCGATAGATCTCGCTGCAACTAGTTATCAACAAACCTTTTTCATAAGCGTTAACTGTTAATAACTTCACTTTTTTTTAAGAGATTTGTGGTTCAAATACAAAACATCGTTGTCGAAAAAACATCATTGATGTTAGAAAAAACATTGACTCTCAAATATCGATGGTAAAAATATCATATTTTAACAAAAACATTACTATTTCGAAAACATCAACATCGATTACCTCACCACTAAAACTTAATACTTACTCTATAAAAAACGAAACAAAAAATACATAAGAATATCTACAAATACATGACCTTTCTTATATGTAAGGGATTATAACTCGTCTGATTCTCCTAATGCTCTTACAAGCCACGCTCGGTTTTTCCTAACTTTTTCGCCTGCTTGGTAAACCATTCCAATGTAACACAGCTCCATTTTGGGTTTCGTGAAAACATTTAATGAGACAAAACAGTCCGTTAAATTTGTTGCAAAAAATTGAAACGGTTAACTTGAAACTGGAGATGCCTTCATTTATCGGTTGTCAATGTTGTCTCATGTATCAATGCTTTTCTGCACACTATTCATTTAGCAAATGATTTAAGATTACTAATAATTTAGGATTTTCTTGCATTTTTCATAAAAAATAAAACCTTCTGAATTAAATAACTACTAATAATAAAAGTGACTCTCCTAAGTTAAACGTATCTACTGATTTAGAACTAATAGCAAAATAGTTTAATTTTAATGTGTAGGAAACAGAATATATTCCTGTTAACAAAAATAAGTAAACTACACTATAAAAAATGAATGTTGTTTTTAGACTACAATACAGCTAATTTTATAGTAAGAAACTGTACAAATTGCTAATTTTACATTAACAAACTGCAATATTTCTAATTTTACAGTTCTAAACTGTAAAATTGCTAATTTTAGTTTATTACAGTGCATTTTACAGTTTTGAACTGGAACCTCTGCTGCCATTATTATATTGTTTTTGCAGTATAATACAGCCAAATTTTACGGCAATAAACTGTAAAATTTCTAACTTTACAGTAAGGACAGGCCCGTCATTAAAGGGGGAGCAGGGGGGTCAATGCCCCCCACCCTGACTTTGACAAATCAATGTATTTACATACAAGAAGTTCTGTCAAGAACTAAACGAGCCTACTTTCCCGTACATCGACATCGGCATTCTAGCATCTGATCATTATTCTCTTGATTATCTAAGACTAAAAATTATGTCAAACATACCTTTTTAGCACTTGAAGCTGATTTCTAAAAGCAAAATATACCTCTCTCATCAGATGAAATAGACACATAAAAAGTAAATAAATGAATAAATAAAGTTTTGTCGCACCTTTTAAAGAATGTAACTGTTACAGTTCTTCCGTAGAAAAATTCCTCAATTGTTTTCAAAAAAAAATTAAAAGTACAAAGTACATCAAAACACATTTTATCAAAGAAAGAAAAAAAAAAGAAAAAAAAAATTCGTCCGTTGATAAAATGTCTCGAATTTCACTTTTAATCCGTTGCCAGTTGTTAAATATAAATAAAGAATAAAATGCCCTCGTGAATGAAACATTTTTGTTACAAAAAAAATCGTCTGCCAAAAATAATAATAATAATAATAATAAATTCAATAAAACAAATGAATAAATAAACAAAAAATCGTCTGCACAGTCAGTCATTTTTTTTTCGGACTGTTTACTCAAAAGTTATTAGGGGTGACAGCTTGCTTGAGCGGTTTAATGTTGAACGAAAAATTGTTCAAATCGGAAATGTAAATACGGGAATGAAGTATCCTTGAAAAGTTCTTTCCAACAAAAAAAAGTTTGTTCAAATCGGACTGTTCATTAAAAAGTTAGTATCGCGGGACCGGTTGTTTGAACGGCTCAAATTTGAACCAAAAATTGTTCAAATCAAAAAATCAAATATGGGAATGAGCTGTACTCGCCGAGATCTTTCCAACAAAAAAAAGTTTGTCCAAATCGGACTGTTCATTCAAAAGTTATTAGGGGGGGACAGACCGACCGACCGACCGACCGACCGACCGACACACAAATTCCCCATCTCAATACCCTACTTTCAAATTTTTAATTTTTCGATATTCATTTTACCTTTTTATTTTTTTCACTTGGCGATATTTTTTTTTGACTTGGCGATATTTTTTAACTTGGCGATATTTTTTGGACTTGGCGATATTTTTTAGATGCATTAAGCTACTTTTAATACTTTTTTCGTCTTTCTTTTATTTTTAACGGGAAAGTAGGCTAATAAATGAGCGTGGTTTTTGCTGATTTCCGATAAAATTGCATTGCGTTTTTATCCTTTGCCCCCCCCCCCCCCCCTGGAAAAACTTGAAATGACGTCCCTGAGTAAGAAACTGTAAAATAGATAGGTTCACAGTTTATTACTGTGCATTTTACAGTTTTAAATTGGAAATTCGGCTGCCAGTATTATACTGTAAAAACAACTTCATTTTTTGTTCACATAATTTAAATATTATTATTATTATTTTTTTTAATGATGAATATTGAGAAAAAATAAATTATCACTCACAGAAATAAAACTATTAAGTATTAAAAATATACATGAAGGAACGGAGAGGGGATGCATCAAAAAATTGTAGCAAAGAAAACCCATGTCATTATAATAACTGCTTGCCGATTAATCGGCCAATTATCTTTTACCGATTAATCGGTAATTGACCAATTTACTCATCGGTTAATCCCCCCCCCCCCATGTGAACCACGAAATTGCTAACAAACGAACCTCAATGCAATTTTTCAAAAAGTAAAGTGCTTACCTGTCCGGTGGTTTATAACCGGAACACACAGATCCAGGCTCATCAGCGTGAGAGCCACCAGGAACGATAGCACCCGGACGATCATAGTTTATCCGGCAGATCTTCAATGGATATTTCCCGCCAAAACCATCCTTTTGTTCTCGCGGGCCAGGTACTCTACGGTCCTCGGGTTGGAGTTCTCCACTTCCGGGTTTTGATGTTCCAAAATACTGATTTTGTTCCTTTTGTGGCACGATGGTGAGGGTCCCTCACTTCAAAGACATGGTTGTCGTCAGCGCATGCGCGGCAGTTGTCGCTCGCGGCGGAATAGCTTTAGTATCGATTTTTGTGGGGCGCTCGTGATTCCCACACGGGGGTAGCGGAGTATTTTTTTTTTTTTTTTTTTTGAAATAATTTTAATGTGAGGATGAGAGGCGAAGAGGTAAATATATGATTTGTTAGTCGATGAATTCGTTTCTGTGAGAGGTCATATTTGAAAGATGAATTTCAAATGCGCGTGTCATGTCGGGAATACAGTAGAACCTCGATTATCCGTCCCGCGTTTATCTGGATCTCCTGTTTATCCATATCGAATTCCTAGAATTAAAAACAACATATACTTACTTCAATAATAATTAAAATTCTAGTAGCAAGAACAAAACTATAAAAAGGCCAATATTAGTCTTTTTTCCTGTTTTTTTTTATTTTCTGTACAACTCCTGCATTGGACGTACAAAAATGAAAATAATAGTTTTACAAATAACATGACGTGCTTGGAGAATCCTTCCGCCATCACTGTAACTGTGTTACAAGAAGTTCCGTTTTAACCTGCAAGACCTTTATTTTCGCAACCGTTTGTCTTAAATGTATTTTTCCAATGGCAAAACTGCTCAAAATGAATCAATGCTCAAACAAAAAAACTGCTCAAAAGAGCAAAAATTAAAAGTTTGAAGCAAAAAAAAAGTCAAAAAACGCGAAAAAAAAAAAAAAAAAGAAAAGAAAGAAATTTCATACAAACTTTAGGTCCCGTAACTTATGTTTTGGGAAAAAATCTCCACTGAAAAATCATTCCAACACAAAAAAAAAAATTGACAATATTGTGACCAATATTCACCGAGATATGAAATGCGGTGTTTTGTGATTTACACCACTTTACAACTTAACATTCGCTGTCGATAACTGCATTTGGGAGAAAATATACGGAAGCTGGTAGCATAGCGGCTTCAGTAGAATGAAAAACGGTTGTTCTTGTCTAATTTTCTGCACGGGCCCTGAAAAGTTAGAACTCGGATATCTCTTCGAGTTTTAATAGCAAATCTTTCTCATTTTTTTTTGTGTTGGAACTATTTCTCAATGGAGAATATTTTCCTAAATATAAATTTTGGGATTTCGCATTTTTTGACTAATTTTTTTTGGTTTCAAACTTTCAACATCTTAATGCACATCATTTTGAGCATTTTTGCAATTGAAAGTATAGGTCTAGGAAGAACGGTTGTGAAAACGAAGGTCATGTAGGTTGAAATGGAACAACCTGTGTATGATAAAGTGTTTGCGATAAACGGTACTATGTAATTTTGGTTGCAAATAATTGGTTTTACTGTAATAAAGTATGCATATTTTAAGAAAGTGTTTTGTTTTTTACCTATATCACCCGTATATTGCCAATATTACCCATATTAAAGGTCCCTTGGAGTTCGCTTTAGCAAGGTTTGACTAAACATTGTTTTTTCTTCATGTACAGACATTTTCCAAAACGAATTTCTTATTGTTCATTTTGAAAAAGGTGAATTACGCGAACTATTTCACTTTGCCCCACATTTTCCGATAAAGTTTTATGAACAATAGTAGGTTCAAAAAAGTCCGTCACAGTAAGAGGGCCAATATAAAAGACACGACACAAAAGTCATTTTTTTTCTTCTAAATTTCATTTGAATTTGGATTTAAATTAATAAATTGTTGTGTAAACAAGCTAAAAAATGCACTTTTAGAGTAAACTAAACTAATATGTGCACTTATAATGCATCAACATGAAAATTAGTTTAGCCTTTAGTATTAATAACAGTATTAAATATATTACTTTTATATTTGCAAGGAGCGTGAATTTTTATCTTTTATTCAGAGTTACATACATACACACAAACAAACAAACATACTCACATGTGAATTAATAAAAGCGTATTAAAATGAACTATTGATTTCTAAATTTCTTTTTTCACTTTTAACAGATTCTGTGATACCCTCCCATGTCCACTTTACCCACTCAAGACAGCAAGTGCAGTTTCGCTCCCACAGCATCTTCAGAAATCAGACATGCCCAGACGCTGATGCAGTTCAACGAGAGCATCTTCAAGAGAAACGTCCTGACTGACGTCAAATGCGTCGTCGACGGGCAAGTATTCAGGGCGCACAGGGCTGTCCTCATCTGCTTCAGCCCCTATCTCAAGAGGAAACTCGTCAGTGTGGATGGCAATCCGGTTGCGACTCAGGTACACTCCCCTACACTGTAAAATAATAATAATAATAATAATAATTTCAATTTTGACATCTCGAACTCAACTTATGGTTTTTGCAGCGGCGAATTGCGATAAATGTGTGGCGTATAGCACATAACACAACTTTTTCTGCTAGCCGTCCAGTCGTTTTGACTTAGTGAGAGAGTTCTCGATTACCATCAGGGAGGACCCCAGATCTAACCTTAGTAGGTGACACACATACGTATGCTACATTGGATACCCGAAAACTCAACAGGTGGTTCCAGTACAGCTCCATGCAATCCCGCATGGAGGAGCAAAAAACTGGTGAACGAGAGAAGCTGGCAAACTGCCAATTTGTAAGAGGGACTTTAATTACATGACGTTTGAGGTCCAAAAAGAAAACATATAGCAATTTGTCATTGCTCAAAAAACTTCAGTACTACTAGAAAATCTCTGGAAAACTTAGATTTCATAAACTTTTCTAGTAAATCTTCTCATTAAGTAGCATTATTTAAGAAGCTGTATCGTTATGTTATTGGGTCATTCCACGAAAATGCCACCATCTTGTACCACACCTGACACTCATGTGTTTCATTAAAAAATAGGGTTTTTAAAGGGTAATGAACAAAATTTTGTGGCATAAGAAATCACAGACTGGTGTGGGATTCATTAGACATTTTTTTTTTCATTACCTTTTTAAAATAACTACTTCAAAATGAAATATATGCATGTCAATGTGCGTGGACAAAATGGCGGCTTTCCGTGGAATGGGCCTATTCAAGAAAAAGCTGTATCGTAAGTACACTGAAGAAAAATGTTGTAGTACTACTAGAAAAGCTCTAATAAACTGGGATTGCACAATAGGGTGGGGCGAAAAATAAAAAAATTTTCAGATCAACTTCTAATAGTTGCCAAAAGTTGTCTTTGGTGATAGTTAGCTTTTGTGCAAAATTTGAGAAAAATCGGTTAATGTCTTCAGGGGCGCTGCGATCGCAAAGTTTTATCATAGCTTTTATCGGGATTTTATGGTTAAAATATGAAAAACAATGCCGTTAGCTAATCTCATTGCATTTTTTTACTCATAAGATATATTCATGCATTCAAAGCATATGAAATAACTCACAAAAAATTATTTTATATGATATATTTATATTTCAAGCATTTAAATAGAAACAAAAATGCGAAAAAAAGTGATTTTTTTTTGAAATATAAATATATCATATAAAATAATGTTTGTGAGTCATTTCATATGCTTTTAATGTATGAAAACATCTTTTGAGTAAAAAAAACGCAAAGAGACTAGCTAAAGGCATTCTTTTTGATATTTTAACCAAAAATCCATAACAAAGCTATAGTAAAACTTTGCGATCGCAGCGCCCCCTGAAGATATTAACCGATTTTTCTTAAATTTTGCACAAAAGCTAACTATCACCAAAGACAACTTTTGGCAACTATTAGAAGTTGGTCTAAAAAACTTTTTATTTTTCGCCCCACCCTATTGCACAAGCTTTTCTAGTAAAATGGAAGGCATTGCTAAAGAATAAATTGTACTGTTACAGGAAAACTTTAGGTAAGTCCTGTTTCCTAGAGATTTTCTAGTAGTACTGGAGTTATTTTCTGATTATATTCTCGTTTATATTTTATTGGAAGTTTATAGTATTTTTTTTATGTATGAAGCACTTAATATCGTAAAAATTTGAAGTTTGAAATATATTTAACATAACAAAGGTGGAAAACAGCGCTAAAATATTATTTTTTATTTCATTCTTCCCCAGGTGAAAATTCCAAGAATCGGGCCTCAGGAATTCGAATTGTTGCTACGATACATGTATACTGGCGCTTTCACAGTGGGTTGTCATAACTTCTATGAGGTGTACAAAGCAGCTTCTATTTTAGAAATGCAAAACACTAAACAGGAATGCCTTCAGGTAATCTAGCCAGAAATACTTAGCTTAAGCTAAGATAACTAATCGACTAATCCCAGTTAAGTAGCAAACCAACTTTAATGTAGTACGAATTCCCAAAAAATACTTCAGAAACTGGTGTTCATTCTCTAACATTTTACTGTCGAGAGCCACATCAAAAAATTCATAAATCTCGCTGGCCACACACAGCTGTGAAGTACGTAATGTAGGTATAACTAATAGAAATGGATGCTGCAACACCTGAATAAATTTCACAAGGAAGGGTGGTTAACAACTTTCAAATTATTCAAATTTTCTTGCTGAAGAAATAAAGCTCGGTGGAATTTATACTCCTTAAATATTTTTGATATTGAAAGAGAGTGACGTGTCATGTCATATAATGATGCTACGAAGCTCAACAACAACAATAGTTAAATAAAACACTGGAAGGACTTTAAGTCCATTTAATCTGAATGTAACATTTGGCATTTTTGCTTTGTTGATGTTTCAATATTCGCAAGAATTTGTGCGTTTGTATTTCCTCCAAATATTGATCAGCCACACGAGGCCGTGGTAGCACGATCGTTAAAGCGTCATACTCGTAACCGGAAGGTCCCGGGTTTGATCCTAGCCGATCAAAGATTCACCTTCTTTATCAATGGTGGCTGGGGAACGTTAAAAATGCTCGTGGTCACAAAGTCCTCCAAGTGAAACGATACCTTTGGGGTACTGGACCAGGGATTTGCTCAGTTCCTGGTCTGGATGAAAAGAACACAGTGCTCTTCATGATCCCGTCCCGGTTAAACCACGAGTTGTTGAAGGTACGAGGGACCCTGGAGTGTGAAGTGAAGTGAAGTGAAGAGATCAGTCACTCACACATGTTTGTATCTTTTCTGTTCTTCGTTTGACTAAAAAATTATCCACATATCGTCGCTTTGGAAGAATAACGCTGCAACTCAAAAAAAATCGAAAAATGACTTTTTTTATATCATTTTGTTCAGAAAAAAATCGCTCTTTATGATGAACAAGGTTACAACTCAAAAGTGTCAAAAATATCCGCTAGGGAGCAATTTTCGAAGAACACTGATGTAACTCAAACTACCTTCACTCTTTTTAAAATCACGTCATTAGTTAAAATGCCATTGAAGTCAATCATGCTGCATTAGAAAAGAGATTAAAATGCGTTTTTTTTTTATGTTAGTTTCATTAAAATAGTCGCAGTAGTTTTGAGCACAAGCGTGATAGAAGTTTCTGAAAAGTTAAAAATTGCTTTCCTGAAAAATGGGCTTTTTTGAGTTCCAGCGTTATTCTTCCAAAGCGACGATATGTAGATACCATCAAGATAGAAGACAAATCCCCCCCGCCCCTCTTTCTTTTATGACTTTCGTTTTTAGCCTACTTTCCCGTTAAAAATAAAAGAAAGACGAAAAAAGTATCAAAAGTAGCTTAATGCATCTAAAAAATATCGCCAAGTCCAAAAAATATCGCCAAGTTAAAAAAATATCGCCAAGTCTAAAAAATATCGCCAAGTTAAAAAAATAAAAAGGTAAAATGAATATCGAAAAATTAAAAATTTGAAAGTAGGGTATTGAGATGGGGAATTTGTGCGTCGGTCGGTCGGTCGGTCTGTCGGTCTGTCTGTCCCCCCCTAATAACTTTTGAATGAACATTCCGATTTGGACAAACTTTTTTTTGTTGGAAAGATCTCGGCGAGTACAGCTCATTCCCATATTTGATTTTTTGATTTCGACAATTTTTGGTTCAACTTTGAACCGTTCAAACAACCGGTCCCGCGATGCTAACTTTTGAGTGAACAATCCGATTTGAACAAACTTTTTTTTGTTCGAAAGATCTTTTCAAGGATACTTCATTCCCGTATCTACATTTTCGATTTGAACAATTTTTCGTTCAACATTGAACCTCTCAATCAAGCTGTCACCCCTAATATCTCTTGAGTGAACAGTCCGATTTAAAAAAACTTTTTTTTGTTCGAAGGATCTCAGCAAGGATACTTCATTACCGTATTAAAATTTTCAATTTGAACACTTTTTCGTTCAACATTGAACCGTTCAAGCAACCTTTCCCCACCTAAAAACTTTTGAGTGAACCATCCGAATGGAATAAACTTTTTTTTGTTTGAAAGATCTCGGAGAGGCTTTCCCATGCATTCCCATATTTCGCTTTTTGATTTGAACCATTTTTCGTTCAATATTGAACCGTTCAGAAAAAAAATTAACATTAGCGTCTACGGGGTATTTAAGTTGAATGTTGATCCTGAACTTAAAGTCGGATTTCCTTCAAACTAACTTTGTAAGAAAATGGTTTTGATAAATAATGTTTGTTACGTACTTTTCTGAGTAATCTTCTATGAGGACTCTGATTCCGACTCCGACTCCGCAAACATGGCGGAAATGCAGGCTCAGAAAAAAAAATTACTGACTGTGCAGACGATTTTTTGTTTATTTATAAATTTGTTTTATTTAATTTATTATTTTTTTTTTTTTTTGGCAGACGATGTTTTTTTTGTAACATAAATTTTTCATTCACGAGAACATTTTATTCTTTATTTATATTTAACAACTGGCAACAGATTAAAAGTGAAATTCGAGACATTTTATTAACGGACGAGTTTTTTTTTCTTTTTTTTTTCTTTCTTTGATAAAATGTGTTTTGATGCTCTTTGTACTTTTATTTATTCATTTATTTATTTTATTATTATTATTATTATTATTATTATTATTTCTTTTTTTTTTTGAAAACGATGAGGATTTTTTCTACGGAGGAACAGTTACACTCTTTAAAAGGTGCGACAAAACTTTATTTATTCGTTAATTACTTTTTACGTGTCTACTTCATCTGATGAAAGGGGTATATTTTGCTTTTCGAAATCAGCTCTAAGTGCTAAAAAGGTATGTTTGACATAATTTTAAGTCTCAGATAATCAAGAGAATAATGATCAGATGCGAGAATGCCGATGTCGATGTACGGGAAAGTAGGCTCGTTTAGTTCTTGACAGAACTTCTTGTTATCTACTTTTTATAGTATTTAAAAATAATTTCTTCAAAATATTTTTTTGTCTGGGGTGTTTCTCCTAAGTACAGATGTCCTTGAAATGCTCTAATGTTATAACATTTCAGTTTCACTTATGTTTTGAATACTCTTTCACTCGCCTTGTATTTCTTGTGCACTTTACTGTTGGTTAGGATTTCTTGAACCTTTTCTTTTAATGCACTAACAGCTACTTTCTGAATGTCTAACTCTTTTTAAATGCTTCTATTTGCACTTCTATACACGTTGTCTTGTTTTACTGATTTCTTAGTACACAGTATTCTACTACTTTTTTTACAAATACAATACAATTAACAACTGACTTTTCCCTTTCAGATGCTGGACGCTGTTGACGAAATCCGCACCTACTTTTATGTGTTTGTGATGTCCAAGAAAATGGACATCACTCATTACTGGACGCGTGCCCTCCGCCTCATCACCCATCGATTCGAGGAGACGGCCTTCACACCAGAGTTCATGGACCTAGAGATTCACCACGTCCTAGAGATTCTTTCTGCGGAAAACATCGGCGCTCGCAGGTCTGTCAACTATCTTCTATGAAATAAGGAGCAATGATAATTTGTGCTGATAGCATCGTGTTGGTCCTTTGAGGCCCGGTTGTTTCGTTTGAATCCACTTTTTTTTCAGCCAACTAACCGTAGTATTATCAATATTAGACTTTTTTTTATGGTTGCCTCAAAGAATCACTATACTATTACAAAATGGAAAAAAAAGAAAGAAAATGGGCCATCAAATTATTGGAAACGAACAAACAATGAAGTCAGACTGAAGAAAAAAAAGCTGTTATTTCAAGCAAATCATTTAAAGAGAATTACTATACATACTTCCAAGACATATTTCCTGTAACATATTTCCTATGACATAGGAAATATGTCTTCAATGAAATCATGTCTTGATATTCTAAAACTAAACTAAAAGAAAGCATGAAAAAAGACCTATTTTAGTGTTAAAAACATTATTGAGGAGCAGTAGCGTATATAGACTTCGGCGCCCCCACCACCGCATGATTTATTATTGCGCCGCCCCCCCCGTAAGATTTATAAATATGCCCTATCTTAGATTTATGGACAAAAATTAAAGCTATAATAAGACTTCGTTGAAGAGTATTCTGATATTTAAATCAAGTTTATTTTAAAATATAAAGTAATAAAAATTGTAATTGCAATGAAAAAGCAGAATTCAGGAAATGTAATAAACACTATACACTTGCAGATTGAGGCATTAGTGCATATTAAGCAAGTAAGTTGCCACCCTTAAGCCAGGCCGCCAACTTACCGCCTTGTACAACGACTGTGCATACTCTTATTTTATTATTCGGTAAAATTCTAGTTTCATTCGTTAAATTGAATTCGCCCCCTCCCAAAAACTGAGTTCAGGCGCCCTTGATCATAGGAGCTCAATTAGACGTGGATAGGGGGCATATGTTATGCAGGCGAAGGCAGGGAGGGTGGTGAAATCATTACGTTATGCATCATATGTGACGTATCGATGCAGATTTCATTCGGAACACCTGGAAGTGACATTGAATACGGGGAAAAAAAAGTTTTGTGTGTTATTTTTTCAGAGTGCGCCCCCATACCTCTGGCGCCCCCCCCTCCCCGCGCCACGGGGGCTGCGGGGGCGCTATGTACGCCACTGTTGAGGAGGTATTTTTATTCGCAACAGTTAGATTGCATTTAAGCCGGCCACCTAATCTAGTGGTCAGAGGAGTTAGACTAGGATGAGGAAGCCCCGGGTTTGAATCCCGGCTGTAACTGTTTGAATCCGGACATGAGTGTACTTTCCCTCTCTCCTGTTCTTTTTCTTTGTGAATGTGTGCGTTGTGAATGGCTGCCTACTTTATAAACGGGTCTTATGACGTGTGTGTTGAGCTAAATCGGACTTCCATCTTAATTGTGCTCGAAAAGATGGATGTCGTACCTATTCCGCCTAAAACAGGGTAGATGTATCTACTCGGGCTCGGATACCCGAGAGGTTTCAGTAGCAACAACAAATTCCATTTAACCCATTAATGCTTGACATTTTTCTTCCCAAAGATATTTTGTATACTGGTTACAAACAGTGTTTAATGAACAGGAAAAATAATTAAAAAAATATTATGTAAAAAATAACTTTTTTATTAAGGAAAGAAAAATTGCCCCTTAAAAGTTACGATAGACCCCTGAGGGTACATACTTTTTTTACTAATTTTTTTTTTTCTGCCAACGATATGATATTTAAAAAGACATTTTATAAGAAGAAATAAAATCAGCAATGAACATAAACTGGGAAGCTGAGAATAACTTTGAAAACTTAGCTTTTTTTCTTGAGATTGTGAACGATGTAATTTTTTAAAAATATCATATTAAAACTGCTACAGAACACACTTTGCAATGGTTATGTGTTGCAATCTGTTAAAAGCGAATTGAAACAATACCAAGGTACTAATTGAACACTATTATTTGGTTGAAATGTTCATTTTGGGGAAATTCAGACCCCTTTTTGGACCGTCTCTGAAAAGGGACACTAGGCATTAATGGGTTAATTTATGCTTCATTGTTTAGTGAGGTGATTGTCTTTCTGGCCGCTCTAAACTGGTTGAACAAGAACTACCCGATCAGGAGGATTCATGCCGTGCGTGTGATGGGATGCGTCCGCTTCAGCACCATGTCCGCAGAAGAGGTGGTCGCATGCTACCACCCACCTTTCCTGAGTTCCGTCATGCAGATACCAGAAGTCACCTTGCAACTTTTTCGAGCCACGTGGTAAGTTATTGACGTAAAAAAGTTAGAATAGGATTGCCAATTTCTATTTGTCAATAAATAAAGTACTTGTAATTCTGTTTAGTGGCGTGTTTTATTCCGCATTATCTTTATTTTCGCACATGTCCGTGATAGCTGTATACTTCCCATGGCAAAAAAAGATATGAAAGCTTGAAGCGAAACAAAAATAATAACATAAAAAAGGCGAAATCTAGGTTTTAATGCGGACTTCCGGTCCCCTAAGTTATGTTTAGGGGATATATATCCTTTGAAAAATATTTCCAACACAAAAAAAAAATTTTTTTGAAAGCTTTGCGATTAGAACTTGAAGAGAAATCCGAGTTCAAAGTTTTACTGTCCCTTGGAAAAAGTGAGATTGAAACGTATCGCCCCTCCGTCAGTGGTTATATTTCCCCCAAAACGTGTTATTGACAGCAGTTGTAAAGAGAAGTAAGCGACAAAACGCTGCGATTCATGTATCGGTAAATATTGGTCTTACTAATGTAAAAATTTTTGTGTTCGAATATTTTTTTAATGTTGTTGATTTCCAGAAATGTAAGTTAGGGGACCTATGAATCTGTATGAAAAGTTCGATTTCGTACTTTTTGACTAATTTTTCTCGCCTCAAACTTTTACAATCTTTACTCTGCACCTCATTTTGAGCAGCTTTGCTATTGAAAGTTATACATCTAGGACGAACGGTTGCAAAACTGAAGGTTGTGCAGATTTAAACAGAGCATCCTGTATAAGAAAAGCTCTTTTAAGAGGATTTTTAATTTTCCCTCTTGGTTCAACTTTTGCGACTAACAAAGTTTACTCATTGTGGTTATCTTGCCTAATCCTTATTTTCCTTGTCTCTCGAGAAAAATATAAATGTCTTTAAATTTTATATGTGTTCTGACGCCCAAAGTTCATCGTGATCTGCAATCAGAGTATCTTTTTTTTTTAATTTTTAATTCAATAATTTTACTTGTTGTATTCTTAGCTATATCACAGCCAAATCATTGGGTCAAGAAGCTTGGTTTAAGCTTTACGCCAGTCCAAAGAGGAATTTGGCCTTTGAACATCTCCCGATGCTTCTGTGGGTAAGTTTGTTTTTTGTATGACTTGTGTATTAAAACATAGCTCAACTTGAATAAGATTGGGAATGACGTTGACAATATTCGTTTCTCTCTGGGAGTCCCCAGAAAGTGTAAAACCTCACTGACACTGAATTGAGTTATGTTATTGCCGTAATACTATTGCAAATTAACCAAAATGCGCTCACACAGTGCCATAAAATACTTCCACCTTATATTGAATTGTAGGGAATTCTTTGAGAAGGAATAAAGTTTCTTAAGTTCAGCATTCACCTTGACTAGTATAAATTGCACCAGGCAGACATTTTTTTCATAATTTCAATTTTCCCGAGATGTTTCAATGAATACAATATTTGCATTTGAAAGTCAATATCCCACACATGCTTCTTAGATATTAAAATAATAATTTAAAAAAAAAATCTGGTATAGGTCCCACACTACTTCCTTTTACGTGTAAATTTCTTCGTAGATGCCTTAGTGTTAAAATAGTGCTAGGAATAAGAAAGATAGCAATGCGAACATTTACACCCCTAGTTTGCTACGAAACAATGTAAAAAAAAATGTTTTACAGTGATTCATTTTCTAATATCGCTGATTTTAACATCATTCAGTGAATTTTTCGCAAAATATCGCCAATAGCGCCAAATTCAACCCAAATTCAAAAAAAAAAATTTCCGCCAAATTTGTCACCAACTTGGGGGTATGTCGCCAAATTGGCATCAAACACTTGGCGAACAAAAGCTTGGCGATACATCGCCAAGTGGTCGTGCCAATTCATCTACATTGAAATTAACACTGATTTACCACAAAAAAGGGGTAAAACACCCCCTTGGGAACATTCGAATGCAATCACAAGGGGAGATGCACAACTAGACCCCCTCCTAGAGCCTACATATCAAGCTAGAAGCTTCTACGGCATATAGTTTTTGAGTTATGCGACACACATACATACAAACATACATACGCACATACATACGTACATACATCTAATGAGAGCCAGTCGATGCAGTCGTAGTACTCAGTAGCCATAAAGTTCAGTTTTAGAACCACCGAATGCGCTATCGTTAAGTCATCAGAGAGGAAGTTTGAGTGCAGAACTATTTTCCACAAATGTCTCGGTCCATCTGCTCACCCTGCTAGCTTCCTCACTGAGAACCATACTCTGAGCATAAACTCGTACTACGTCATTCTACTCTTAAGCTTCCTCCCTGATGACCTAAAGACGATAGTGCATTCGGTGGTTCAAAGAAATGCATACTATAGCCATCCTGAGAATATACTATTAGCAATGGCGACAGACGAAAACAAAGAAATCAGAATATTGGCATGGAAAAGGATTAAACAATGCCGCCTTTCAAAGAAGAAAGAGATCAGGAGACTGAGACAGTTTAAAGTTCTAAAACTGAACTTTATGGCTACTGAGTACTACGACTGGCATCGACTGGCTCTCAACAGATCTTAGTGAGCCTCCAATTACAAAGAATCTTTCATTCGAAGAGATTGAGAGAAACATAGAATCAGGCTTGGTTTTAGATGAAGCTTCCGTCCGCTTTCCAAGTCACACGCAAGCTGTGGAAAGAACAATTAAAGTAATGATAGAAGCGGCAATGCACGTATGTGGCCATGAGGACAGAGATACCTTCGTCAGAGCAAAGATACAATCCAGGATAAAAATGTCAACGTTTAATTCGAAGAAGGACTTTGTTGCATGAAGAATGCAAAACAATGTGAATATAATATTTTTAGGTGGAGGGCTGGTGGAACTCGTGCAGCCACCTCCTCGCGTTGAGTTCTGGATTATTTTGCAAGATATTTGGATGCGCAATAAGCTGAGAACTGTGAAGCACTTTCAGTTAACACATTTTTTTAATTCAATAGTAATAAATAACTAATTTGTAACTCTAACGAATTTTAAAAATAAAAATGCAGATTATTTGATAAACTACTTCTCATTTCAGACTCCTAAATTGTCTCTCAACACTTGGACGGAATTTTTATAAAGCTTAAAAATTAATAAATAAATTGGATCATTAAAAAAAAAAGTATTTTTTCCGAATTTTCCCCGTATTTGTGACAAATTAAATAAATATCATTTACAATTCAATTTTAATGTTAATTTAATGATAATAGTGAGCCTTTTTTGCTCTCCCCATTACCGAAAATAATTTTTAAAAAAAATTTCACAAATTTTGCTGTAATATCCAATTTTAGCAATTTTTCTGAAACACCCAAGCGTTTATGGCTGATCAAGAAATGGAGCAAAATAATTCAAATTTTTTATGTGAACTTAGTGCCCCTAATAGTACCTTTTAAGTTACACCTATCACTGAAAATATTAAAAAAAAATTTTTGACAAATTTTACGAAAAACATCAAAAATTAGCATTTTTTCGAAACTTCAAGGCGATTGCGGCAGATCAAGAAATTGTGCAAAAAATTTCAAATTTTTTGTGAGTGCTTTGTGCCCCCAATGGCACCTTTTCCGCATATCTCGTCATCGAAAAAAAAATAAAAGTCATTTTCGGCCCACCCTAACATATACACAGACGTCAGGAGAAAACTCGTCGTAATTAACTGGGGTATGGTCGAAAAGGATATTTCGGCTGTTTATATGTTAGTAGGTACATATGCACGTACTGACAGGTCGAAAAAACGACTCAACATTCATTCAGGGTTGGCAAAATCAAAATTTAGACCCAAATTTGAGAAAAAAAATTTTCGCGATCATAATACTTCCTTTACTACGTAAAAGGAAGTAAAAATGGGTGTTGTAAAGGCACACGTTAGCAGTGAAACTTATGAATTAAGAGGGTTTCACAGAAAGTAAAATTCTTTCAACGCAACTCCTAATTCAACAGCGCCAATCAACTTAACTTTCCAGTCAACTTTAACCGGAAAACACGTGTGTGCTATGCTTTCTAGCAGGTAAAGCTTGACAACGGAGAGATGGCTGGCGACCTTGAAGCGGAAACGAACCATTTCATTTAGGTAGAAAGAATAAACAGATAGTAAAAACTTGAATTTTCTGGCTGATCCTCCCTATTTTAAAATGAGATTGTCAGTTTCCGCCTCAAAATCACGTGCTATCTCTCCGTGGTCAAGCTTTTGTTGAACGAAAAGTTGAAGTTGCGGGTGAATGAGGAGTTGTGATAAACGAATTGTCTTAAGTGTTATACCCCCTCTACAGAGAATCATTTAAGTATCTATCTATATGTTTATGGTAATTTTTGCCGTGCAAATGCTTCTTGTTCCTCGTTATGGCATCCACTAAACGCATCAATATATGTTGCCACAGTTTTGTATTCTACAGAATTCAAAATTTGCATATTGTACTCTTAGGCAGGAATTCAAGTGAAACACCATTGCAATCGCTTCGAATTGCAATCGCTACTGGAAGTGAATCACATTATCATCAACTTAACTTGGCACTGACGTCACTACGGGTGGAGCCAATAAGAGCTCACAAGCAGTCAGCGATCTCCTCTTATTCGCCAAGTAGGCTGTGACGTTTTATCTAGCCCGTTTTTCATAGGCAAACGTCACGTAAACGTCACGCTGACGTCACGATGTTTTTATCAAGAAACGTTCTAATGTAATTCATTTTCAGTAGCGATTGTAATTTGCGATCGTGTGTTTCACTTGAATTCCTGCCTTAATAGCATGGTTAGTTAAAAGCAAACAGATTCCATGTTGACAAAGATGATCTGCTTCTTCCTCTTTTAGAAAAGAGGTTCAGTTGAACATCGTGTGAGACAGTTTTCGAAGTTTTGTGCTGCCCAACCCAGCCTGCATCACAGTGTGATCAAAACAGACGTCTGTCCGTCTGTAAAATTTGTCAACTGTCAGTTAGAAGCTGTTGGTGGTTTCTCTTAAAACAAATTACCAGCTTGAAAGATCAAGTTACCTAATACTGGCGACTACTTTTTTTAAACAGCAGTATCCACGCATCCCCAAGAGCGATGCAATGGCGCACCTCTGACAAATGCTACAGAGCACCCACAACAAGCTAAAACCCCCTCAAATGGAAAAAAAAAGGAAAATCATGTAAAAAAATCTAGTTGATAGCAAAAATATTGTAACAAATTTTTAAAAAAATGGTTAGAAGAAAAGAATTAATAAACCATTTTTTTGAATGTAAAATCTGCTTAAGTTTAGCCTTGAAAAAGAAATGAACGCAGACCGCAAAATACTTATAACCATGACGAAAAAAAGTTGTCATGAGGTAATCGTTTTTATAGGAACATTTATTTCTGCTAAGTGAAAGCAAAAAGTAATTACTTCATTGAAAAAAAAATCTCTAAAAGTAACCTTCAAAAATTTTATTCGTGTATCCTGTGCCAGGACCACTATACCCTCCTTCCTCCTGTGGGCATCCCTGCCTTAACCGCTTGCCTGATTATCCCGAGTTATCTCGGGCAATTGCCGGCAATTATTATCCTGAGAAAATTGGGTGAATAAACTAAATGATTTTACACCTATAAAATATTAAAAATTCAACTTGAAACCTGCATATTGTGTTTGTTTTATTTCCTTGTATTTAAAAATAAAATTAAAAAATGATTTTTTCTTTTTTTGCAATTTTTTCCAAAAAAAATTGTGAGGGAAGCGGTTAAACTTCCAACTTTCCAGCTGTCATTGATCTCTCTGACATCTTCTTCTTCCTCTTAAAAAAAAAAAAAAAAAGAATCTCCTTTGTAGCAACATTATGTGCTGCCATCTAACGCTGGAACTAGATTTGAAATCTTCTTTACAGATATTTTTGTCATATTTTGATGTTGGGAAATGTAAAATTAATTCTCCGCAAAGCCAATCGCTTCCCGATGGAGGATCACTGATTTCCCAAAAATTTCTTCCTTCGCTGAATTTTGTCGGACGATTCGGCAAATTTGGAGACGGTATTACAAAATTGCATTCTTTTAAATGATGCTTCATGTTTCTTGTCATTGGATGTAACTATCTCCGCATGGTCGTATATTGTCATTCTGTATAAAATTCGTATAATGTTCCCTAAACTTCGGTAAAGGGAAAATTTCTTCCTTCTAAAAATTTAAGTTCAAGATGCCCTTGGGCAATCTAGTAAAAAGTCTAATTTTTAATTCAAAGAAGTTTTATCTGAAACTTAAAATTACTGAGGAAATTAACATTATTCAAAACAACAGGATCTAGTAAAATATGTTTTGTCTAGCAGCGTACATAGACTTAGGACCTCTCCCCCGGGGGTTGCGGGGGTGCTATGTACGTACGCTACTGGTTTCGTCCCTAACTAAGGCCCTGACTATTGAGTGGGGTAAAACGGAGCGAGTCCTCTCTCACCTAGAAAGGGGGCTCATTGTACCCTTTAGGAAACTATATTTAACAACTAAGCCGCAGCTGTTTTTTTCAAAGTGCTTTTTTCCCTTTTTATAAAGGGACTGTGTTAGAGACAAGGGCAAATAGTGTACTGCCCTGAACACGTTTTCTGTGGAAAACTTCAAAAGTCCAAGCTAACTTTTTTTTTCAATTGTAAGCTCTTAGGAAAACTTTAGCGAATCACTTTTAAAAAATGTAGTTTACAAAATTTTGACCACACAAAAAACCTTTGCTAAAATCTTCAATTTTTCTATAAAACGTTTTTAAATTTCGAAATGTAGCACACGTAATACATTTCCGGTACGTAAGTTTTAGTACTTTCCTATCGCTCACATCGGTGACAGAAGATTCACATCGACTCCCTCTTCTTCTCCTCCCCCTCTCCCCCCCCCCAAAAAAAAAGAAAAGAAATCAAGGCATTCGATTCCAAATGTCTAATATATAGATTTGTAAAATTTTTAAATAATTGAAGTATTATTTAAAAATTCCTTCATTAACCCATTTATGCCCAAGTTTTTTTAAGTTTTTTTTTCAATTTTTATCTGCTTAAAACTCTTACTTGGAATGGTTTACATACATTTTAGGCGTAAAATATATCGCCGTTGCCACATTCATTGAGTTATTTAACGTCCGATATGTGAGCAAAATACGACCTTACTTGACTTTACTTTTGCAAAGTAACATTACAGGAGGCATCTGTGATCAATTTTAAGTAAATCATTTTGAAATAGTTTAGTTTTATGAAAAATAAGTCCGCAAAAAACACTTACTTTCTGTGGCTACCAATGCTGGATCGTTGCTTGATTGATTTGTCTGAAAATATAGCTGTCAATAAATAAACTCTGATATCCAACTAGTGGTTCTATCACGTTTTCTCAAGAAGGACTATTTAACTTGTGAAAACAGCTTTAGTAAAATGATATGCCCATTACATTTTTTTGTATGCAGTAACTAACAAGCGCCCCGTTTTTAGGCTACTGGGCATAAATGAGTTAAGAGCATGTATTTTAGGTAACGATCTGTTTCTCTCTCTCTCTCTCTCTCTTTTTAGCACACTAAGCATTCATCTCCGAAAGGCGCTTTAATGTTACCTAACTCCTATTCTTCCACAAATCTGCTTTTGAACAAGGTATTGAGTCAAGAAAGGTTGCGGCTAAATGAATGTAAAGGTGACATCAGTTCTAGACGATATCAAGACTAAGATCATCAGTACTCTGAATGAATGCTTTGGTGAATTGGATTGAATTTGAAAGTTGTTCAGTCTTGAAGGAAAAGTAAGTAGGGTATTGTGGGACTTGTGTTTTAAACAGAAAGCTATAAATCGGTGTCTTTCATTGTTTTACGAATTATCTTTATTTCAGGCTCAACAAAGTGGACTCAAGCAAGAAATAAGAGCTTTTGTTGTCATTTACTACAGAATAAAATGCAAAAAATGGATACCGTTAACTTTCGTAATAAATTTTTATAGATAACAGGATCAATTTTCATTTTGTGTTCAATTCTTTTTCATTAAATCTAAGGCTAAAGAGCTCAATAACTCTGGTCTAACCGTTTTTTGCTGGTGGGTAAAGATTTAAATTCCAAATAGTCAGTGGAAGTATTTTGTTTCATTTTATTTTATTTATTCTTTCATTTTAATGGGAGGAAGAAATAGTTATAAATAACATAACGTCTTCTTCCACCTTTTAAACAAAAATGAATTTAAGTTCAGATGAAATGCTTATATCTTAAAGATTTTCAAAAATTAAAATTGCACTAGCTGCCAGGGCAGCTAGATTAGCTTCCTGTGGCATCTTGGTGCATAACGTCCCCCCCCCTAACTTTTACCTTATTCTGATGTTATATTACTTGATATAATTTAATGTTTATAAAATTTCAAGACATACTATGCACATGGCCCAGCGTTGCACGGATACTTCATGCCTTGAAAGTAGTGAGGAAAATTTCAAGAAACTACTCCCCGCCAAGGCGGCTCGCTAAAAGTCGTCTTTTCTTTTTTCCTGCATCAAAAAAACATTCGAATTATTGAGCTGTTGAACGGGCTACTCGCGCCTTCAAGATGGTGAGGAAAGTTTCAGTAGGTTTAGCTCGCTCAAAGGAAAGAAGCAGACATAGATACTCAGTTTTTAATGTAAGTAGATGGGTTTTCAACTAATTTATATTTCAGAAAACTACAAGTAGCTAGCGATAAAAGTACTACGTACTTGGCCCGTTAATAAGTTTCATGTTTGATTTAGTTAAGCCTTCATTCTAAATTCTCATTATCATTGTTATTACTGTTTCATAGCAACTACATTTTGCAACAATAGATTTCATATTTAGTCATTTATTAGGCCTAATCGCTTCAAATTTGAATACTTATTATTGATATCTTTGTTAATTAAAATCGTATAATAATACAAATTAAAACTAATGAAGCCTGAAAAATCACCTATCTATCGGTACCTTGTTCGACTTTCAGTTCATTGGCGTTCAGGAGAAAGAAGCGTGATATAGATAGATAGATAGTTAGAAAGATACTCAGTTTTTAATACAAGTAGATAAACTGTAATTGTTAGTGAAAGAACATCTGTAAGTCCGTATTTGCTCATTGTTTAAATAGTAGCTTCCGTCATTTCTGAAGCTAAAAAATTGTCAAGCAACGCTAATTGAATTGAGCGAAAGGTGTTCCTTCCGTTTGTTATTGAGCTTGAGAAACGATACCAACTAACGTTTTGAAAGGCTGCAAATTTTCACCGCATATGGGAAAGTCATCTCGGTTGAAGATGCTGATTTTCTTTTCTTGCTTTATGAGAACACTTGTACCTGAAGAAAAGATTAACCCATGAATGCCTAGCGTCCTTTTTTTTAGGACGGTCCAAAAAAAGGTCTGAATTTCCCAAAAATGAACATTTCAATCAAACAATAGTGTTGAATTTGTACCTTGGTATTGTTTCAATTCATTATTAACAGATTGCAGCACATAACCATTGTAAAGTGTATTCTGTAGCAGTTTTAATATGATCTTTATAAAAAATGACATCGTTCACAATCTCAAAAAAAAAAAAAAAAAAAAGCAAAGTTTTCAAAGTTATTCCCAGCTTCCCAGTTTATGGTAATTGCTGATTTTATTTCTCCTTATAAAATGTCTTTTTAAATATTATATCGTTGGCAGAAATTATGTACCCTCTATCGAAACTTTTACGGGACGATTCTTCTTTCCTTAATAAAAAAATTATTTTCTACATGATATTTTTTTATTATTTTTCCTGTCCATTAAACACTGTTTGTAATCAGTATAAAAAATATGTTTGGGAAAAAAATGTCAGGCAGTAATAGGTGAAAAGGAATCGAAACTATTAGAAAGTTAGTCACGTCTTTTTGAACAAATTCCTCTCAATATAACCGATAAAACATCTCTTTTTCCATTACATAACCGATTTAAAGTTTTTTTTCTCCAAATATGAGGTCAAATTTTCTACCAAACCAAGTGCGACTACGCAATCGGCTTTTAATTTCGTCCAAGGCCGGATCATGTGAACGCGTAGACGCTAAAAGAGGGTCAAAGAAAAGAAGCACAGATTGTGAGGAGTTCAATTTTTTTTTCTTTTTTTCCTCTTTTTTTTATGTGTCAAGAACATTTTTTTTTCAGCCTTGACCACGAAATAAAGTTAAGTTATTCCTCCAACCTCGGCTGCCTAATTTTTATTTTCCGTAAGTGAAAGTAGAAGTGCCGGACATATTTTGAATCATTTTTACGCTGAAATGTATCACAAAAGTCGATATGCGTGCGTTTTAACTGTCACCAGCATGTTTTAATTTTTATTTAATTGGAAAAATTGTGCTCAGTTCTTATCCCTTCTAAAAGACAACCTTTTAAAAAGAACATTTTTTGAATCAAATACTTTCAAATCATGTAATAAGTAATCTCATTTCAAAACACACAAGCAAAAATTTTGTACGGCGAAAGAAGGAATGCTGCATTTAGTACTAGTTAACAAATGTGTGTATTTTGTTGCAGTTTTTTGTTTCAATGTCACATACAGCGAAATAAAATAACTAAGATAAGTGATTACGAACATTTTGCTTTCCTCTTTTAAAGTAGGGTAGACGGAGCACGTTTGCGCGGATTGTTTTCAATGAATTTTTTGATTTTTGTGTTTCAATTTAGGAAATTTTAGACGTTATAGTCTTATGAAGCAGTTAATAAAGTTGAAGTCTGTGCATTCGGTTTTTGTCCTGTTTGAGTATTTAAGTGGTAAAAAAGTAATTTTTAGGTCAAATGTCTGAACCCCACAGTAGGAGTCTACGTATGTTTAAAATTTGCTGTATTTCCAGAAGATATTGGAAAGATTTGAGAGATCAGTTAGGTTGGGCCCATGAAATTTTCAAATTTTGAAGGAGGTGGTTCATGTAAAAAATGTAATATGTATACCAGTGCTATAAACAGCTAGTTTTATACAAATAGGTTTTCGTACAAAATAACGTCTTTTTCGTACTATGCTCCATATTTCAAATATTTATAAATGTTGCACATGTTTATGACATCAATGCAATTTCAGGGACAGTTTTTTAAAGGAATATTTTCAAATGTTGCAAGAAGGTTTAAGTTACTAATAAAGTGCATTAGTTTGAGATTTTCAGAGAAAAAGCTTAGGGTTTAAATCTTTTATCTACCCGATATACGCCTGCTTCGCCCCTAAATTTTTATCCTTTTATGAGAAAGTAAAAAAGCTTTAGTTTAAAATAAGGTTGTTGATGATATGCGTTTTTCAGGTAAGGAATGAAAACAAGAAGTTCTGTCAAGAACTAAACGAGCCTACTTTCCCGTACATCGACATCGGCATTCTAGCATATGATCATTATTCTCTTGATTATTTGAGACTAAAAATTATGTCAAACATACCTTTTTAGCACTTAAAGCTGATTTCTAAAAGCAAAATATACCCCTCTCATCAGATGAAATAGACACATAAAAAGTAAATAAATGAATAAATAAAGTTTTCTCGCACCTTTTAAAGAACGTAACTGTTACAGTTCTTCCGTAGAAAAATTCGTCAATTGTTTTCAAAAAAAAAAAAAAAAAAAAATTAAAAGTACAAAGTGCGTCAAAACACATTTTATCAAAGAAAGAAAAAAAAAAGAAGAAGAAACTCGTCCGTTGATAAAATGTTTCACTTTTAATCCGTTGCCAGTTGTTAAATATAAATAAAAAATAAAATGCACTCGTGAATGAAACATTTTTGTTACAAAAAAAATCGTCTGCCAAAAATAATAATAATAATAATAATAATAAAATAAATAAAATAAAACAAATGAATAAATAAACAAAAAATCGTCTGCACAGTCAGTCATTTTTTTTTCTGAGCCTGCATTTCCGCCATGTTTGCGGAGTCGAAATCAGAGTCCTCACAGAAGATTATTCAGAAAAGTACTTTACAAACATTACTTATCAAAACAATTTTCTTACAAAGTTAGTTTGAAGGAAATCCGACTTTAAGTTCAGGATCAACATTCAACTTAAATTCCCCGTAGGCGCTAATGTTAATTTTTTTTGCTGAACGGTTCAATATTGAACGAAAAATGGTTCAAATCAAAAAGCGAAACATGGGTATGAGCCTCTACGAGACCTTTCAAACAAAAAAAAAGTTTATTCCATTCGGATGGTTCACTCAGAAGTTATTAGGTGCGGAAAGGTTGCTTGAACGGTTCAATGTTGAACGAAAAAATGTTCAAATTGAAAATTTAAATACGGTAATGAAGTATCCTTGCTGAGATCCTTCGAACAAAAAAAAAGTTTATTTAAATCGAACTGTTCACTCAAAAGTTATTAGGGATGACAGCTTACTTGAGCGGTTCAATGTTGAACGAAAAATTGTTCAAATCGGAAATGTAAATACGAGAATGAAGTATCCTTGATAAGATCTTTCGAACAAAAAAAAAAGTTTATTCAAATCGGACTGTTCACTCAAAAGTTAGCATCGCGGGACATTTTGTTTGAACGGTTCAAAGTTGAACCAAAAATTATTCAAATCGAAAAATCAAATATGGGAATGAGCTGTACCAAGGCTACACTAGATAGCGTTTTATACAGGCTTCTTCATTACTCAAAACATCAATGGTAAAGATTTGCCCGCTAGAGAGCGCTGAACAAGGACCTCCCAAATGTTTGTTTACATTTATTAGCATGTTGTTTCTGCTGTAAAAAGTGACGTTTATCCTATCTTTTAGGGTTAAAAAATATTGATGTAGTTAACTGAAGTGGAGTACAGAGTGAATTGATGCCGAAGGCCCTCTTAGTACTGCTTTTTAGGGGAAATAAATTCCCTTTTCAGGTAAAGTTGGTCGCAACTCATGATTCAGTCATACGACATTCATTCATTGTTTACTTTCTTCGAATTAGCAACATATAGCAATGGCGTTCAATTTTGACATCTCTGCATTAATAAAATATACGCTTTTCTTCGCAGCCGATAAATAAAAATGTAGCAATGAAATAATATTGTTCTATTTACTATTTTGTTTCATTACTGTTGCTCACACGATCTTAATTGCTACGCAAAAGCTCAGATGTTCATTTTGATAGCGTTGACCCATCAGAGCGATAAATGGCGAATCTATTCGTAGAGACATTTCATTTTGATGCCCCAGAATGAAATGTACACTAATGAAGCGATGGTATTCAACGGAAAGACGATTGACAACAAAACATATTAATTTCTTTAGTAAAAACGAAATGAGCATATATAATCGTTTGGTACTAAAGAGCAATACAAGTACGAAAAAAATAAACAAAACTACAATATTACGACGACCAACTGTAAAATTTTGTTTTCATTTACACAACATTAAAAGGTAATGTTCTTTTTATGTTAAATTTCACACATTGATAATATTTCGATAATTGGGAATCTGCTGTGGTTACCAAATTTTTGGCGATAATTACTTTATTTTGTTGCTCTTTAGTTTATGTTTGCGAAGGAAGTATTTCCCTCGCTCATAAATTGGCCACAAAGATTTAACGCCAATAGGGAAAGATAACCAGACTTCCAATCACCGAAATCTTCCCTTTTTTGTTTCTAATTTCACACATACGTTTAATACTTGAAAGTAAAATAATGGGCCAACTGAAAAAAAAGCTGCGAAATAATGTGAGAATTCTTATTAAAAAACTCGCCAAATCAACTTCAAAAGCTCCATTAGCATGTAACATAATAAGTTTAATAAATATATCGAGCCATTATTATCATTGAAATTTAAATTAAAATGCAAAATAAGAGAAAAGAAGCAACCAGGAAGACGATGCAAGCTTAAAATTTTAATCTTCGCTTAGGTAGTAAGAAAATACATAGCCAAGTTAAAAAACGTACCTATAACTGAAACGTACATACTACCAAAGATCTCGCTTATTGAAATATTCTCAAAAGCTTTACGGAGAACTTCCATTAAAATGTAAAAAAATCGCCAAATAAATTAATTTGACCATCTAAACTCATCAAAAGTTTTGATGGAACTATCGTTCCAAAATCGCCATTTATCGCTCTGCGGTGCCAGTGTCGTTTCATAGTTTAATTATAATTAGAATCAATTAAAATAAAAAATAATTCGCTAACTAATTAAAATAAGCCATTAAAATGCAGAATAAACCAACAAATCGAACGAGCTATTAAATAACGTTAAAATATACTAAAATAGAATTGAATGCCAAATTGTAAAATGGTCGCCAACAAATTAACTTTTAATTTTGTCTTTTATTATTTGATTTGTAGAAATGTTAGTTACCATAAAATTCGATAGATGTCGCTGGAAAAGGACCTCCGTTTTTATCCCAAGGATTTTGATCAAATGAAGAAGCCTGTATAAAACGCTATCTAGTGTAGCCTTGGCTGTACTCGCCGAGATCTTTCCAACAAAAAAAGTTGGTCCAAATCGGAATGATCATTCAAAAGTTATTAGGGGGGGGACAGACAGACCGACACACAAATTCCCCATCTCAATACCCTACTTTCAAATTTTTTATTTTTCGATATTCATTTTACCTTTTTATTTTTTTAACTTGGCGATATTTTTTTTACCTTTGCGATATTTTTTGGACTTCGCGATATTTTTTAGATGCATTAGGCTACTTTTCATACTTTTTTCGTCTTTCTTTTATTTTTAACGGGAAAGTAGGCTAAAAAAATGTTAATTCTTATGCATAGCGTGCAAGTACGATCGGTAGGTTAATACACTGCTTGACATTGAAAATGCAACACCAAGAAGGAGTGGTCAGAAATTGATGAAATTTGGTAAGAAGACAGAGACAGCATGGAACAATAAGTGATATTTATTTCAAAATAAATAAGCAAAATTTAGAGCGAGGACGGCGTCGGCTCAGTAAGAAGTAGGACCACCGCGGACAGCGATGCACGAAGAAACACGTCTAGGCATGGAGTCAATAAGCCTGCGGATGGTGTCCTGAGGGATGGCACTCCATTCCCTTTCAACCATTTGCCACAGTTCGTCCTCTGAACGAGGCAGTGACAGGTTCTGCAAACGGCGTCCAATCACGTCCCACACATGTCCGATTGGTGACAAGTCAGGAGAGCATGGTGGCCAGGAAAGCATCTGTACACATCGTAGAGCATGTTGGCTGATTCGAGCACTGTGAGGCCGGGTGTTATCCTGTTGAAAAATTGCATTTGGCAGACCCTGAAGGTAGGGGATTGCCACCGGCCGCAGTACATTATCTACATATCGTTGGGCCGTCATAGTGCCCCGAATACGAACTAGAGGCGATACGGAATTGTATGCAATAGCGCCCCAAACCATTATGCCACGTTGTCGCGCTGTGGGGCGTTCCACAGTTACTTCACTTCACACTCTCCAGGGTCCCCCGTACCTACCACAGCTTCGTGGTTTAACCGGGATAGGGCCCTGAAGAGCGCTCTGTTCTTAATTTTGAACCAGAACCTAGGGTCGAGCAAACCCTAGGGCCCAGCACCCCCAGAGGTATCGTTTCACTTGGAGGACTTTGTGACCACGACATTTTTAACGCCTCCCAGCCACCATTAATCAAGGCGGTGGATCTTTGATCGGCTGGGTTTCGAACCCGGGTCCCTCCGGACACGAGTCCGATGCCTTACCGATCGGGCCACCACGGCCCGTTCCACAGTTACTGCCGGATTCGATCTTTCTCCACGTCGACGCCACACACGTATGCGATGACTATCGCTGGACAAACAGAAGCGGGATTCATCTGAGAACACTACGGTTTGCCATTCTGCCATCCACGTCGCTCTGGTCCGGCACCATTCCAAACGTTGGAGTCTGTGCTGTGAGGTCAATGGCAGTCTTCTTAGCGGGCGCCGTGATTGCAGGCCACGTGCAACCAGTCGACGGGAAATGTTTCTGGTCGACACAGGAACATCCAGGGTACCTTGCACGTGCTGCAGAATCGACGTACAAGTGACTTGCGGGTCCGCCACAGCTTGTCGGTGAATCCGTCGATCCAAGCGGTCTGACGTCACTCTGGCTGCACCTGCACCCCTCAATGTGGCTACATTTCCTCTTTCCAACCATCTCCGACACAGCCGATGCACAGTGCTTGCATCCATGTGAGTATCAGCTGCAATTTGACGTATGGACCAACCTCCCCTTCTCAGTCCGATCACCATACCCCTTGTAAAGTCGTCTATATGCTGGAAGTGTCTTCGTTGAGGACTGCGTGGCATTTCCTCCTATCACACGTATCCTTCAAGACAAAAACCAAATTTCTCCGATAATTAGTCTGGCAGAAAAACCAACATGAACATAGCCCACTTTTCAACTTCATTCTCTTATATCTTACTTCACGTGCGTCGGAGAGCTGCGCATTTCATTTCATTTGCATAACTCAGTGACGTGCGTCTACGGTAAAATTTGCATGAATTTCTGACCACTCCTTCTTGGTGTTGCATTTTCAATGTCGAGCAGTGTACATTCAAGTCACTGATAGCTAAGTTGAGATTTTGAAAAGACATTGCGTGGCGTAATATTGAACTATTTCAAAACGCAATAACACGTTTAACAATTAAAAATCCTAAAAGGACATTTATTTCCTAAATGTAACAACGCGTAACTGCTTAGCTGAAATGAGTGACCTGGTTAAAGAAGCCAGAATTTTGATCAGAGGAAATTGCTGTTTTTAAAAAAAATCGGTGTATAAGTGTAAAATTGACGTAATATCTTGCGAAGTTTTTCTTTTTTGAAAAAATAATCTGTATTTATAAATTTTAATCAACAATGATAGCATTGGCACAAATAACGCTTTTTAGAAAAATACTTTTTGAGCTGTTTGTCCAACAAATTGTTTCCGGGAATCAAACACAGAAAAGCAAACATTATTGAATGACCCGTTTATTGTGTAGTTACGTATTTTTATTTCTTTTTGTGCTGAATGTAAGTTTACCTCTGTCTTTATTCTGAAAACTTTTCTGAAAATTGGTTGAAACAAGAGAACAATTTTGATGAAGATTTCAATATCTTTATCACTTCTGGCAAAAAAAAAATTCCAAGGAAAATTACTAGTAATAATTTTTCTGCGCTGCAGAAGGGTAGAAGAAAAAAAATAAATCTTTGATTTTTAATTTGCAAAAGCTCAAAAAAGTTACCTTTCAATGTAAATAATATTTGCCAAAAAACTGTAAAAGATATTTTTTTTCCAGAAGCCATCAGCTTCAACATACATGAGGACTGCGTGCCATCCGCTTTGCCTCTTGGCAAACACAGGACATATTTACGGCACAGAGGGGATGATATAACATTTCATGGGCAAGGCGGGATTTGAACCCGCGACCACTTGCTTACGAGGAGAGTACTCTACCTCTAGGCCCAAATGGCCCCTTGTAAAAATTATTGAAACACATCTTGAGGTGCCGCAAGTACCTATAATGTTCCATAAAATTGCAATTTTTGCTACATTTTCAAGTTTAAAAAAAATTGACAAATGCATTTTTTAATTTTAAAACAGAAAGGAGGGTACAGGAGGGGAAAAGCACTTTGAATTTCTTAACTAAGCAGACATCAAAAACCAACGTCAAATAGAATAATTTCAGTGTTTGAAAGAACAATAAGTATATAGTGCGAATCTTCAGACAATGAATGCTGAAAGACGCAAACAATATAAAGATAGATTATGAAAAAAAATTCTAAAGAAGCGTTCCACTGCTACCTTCAAAACGAATGAGCGGAGCTTTGTTTAAATTAACTTGCTGAGCAATTCATGTAGGGCGAAGCCTCCGTGGCGCAATCTACTACAGCGCTTGGCTACTAACTGAAACAGCCGACAGAAACTATGCTTTTATTAAATACTAGCTTATTACCTGGCGTTGCCCAGTATTTCATCATGTTAAACTTCTTTCATGCTAAAATGAAACAGGTGAGCCTTAAATTGGTAATTCATTGTTAATCGTAATCTTTGTTGGAAAATACTCATATCTAAATGCGTTAAATTTTATCAATTTTTATGCTTAAAGGCTTATCTTTATTATCTATATATTCAAAATTGAAAGAAAATGGCCATTTTTTGACAAAAATTTGAATTTTGAGTTTTTTGGTTTCTTTATAAATTTCAAAACCCAGAAATTTTATTCTATAAAAATTAGAAAAGAAGTTACATGTGAAAACTTCGTTTTTTTTTTTTTTTTTTTTTTTTTTTAATTTTTAACAGCTCTGTATTTCGTACAATGTTTGATGAAAAATCTAAAACTTGGCAGGATCACTTATCTTGTTATATCCGTCTTTCACTCCAATTTTTTAAAAATCGGAAATGGTCAGATCAAAAACGGTTTTTTCGTGATTGATTTGACGTGAAATGGCCCAAAAATTACTTAAAATCACTACTGTTTCCAGTACAAGTGTGATGTGCAGTAAAAAACGCAACCACTCTCGGCCACCAGACACCCTGCATGCTGCTTAGAAGAAGAGTATAGGGAAAGATATAATAAAGAGCCAGACCAGTGGTCGGAGGTAGCGCGCTACAAGTAGCGAAACTGCTGTAGTAGCTACATTTTTTAGTAGTTTGTAGTGTAGCGCACTACTTTTAAAAAAAAGTAGAGTAGCGAGTAGCGCGATACAAAAAAGTAGTAGTTTGTAGCAATTTCTAGAAACTACTTTAAATTAAATAAAAAAAAGAGAACGAAGAAAGAAAACAAGGTGGTTCCTGTGGCGATTATTCGTAAAAATTGTAAAAAAAATCTAAAGAGGACAAATTTTAGCAAAAAAAAAAAAAGGAACAAAAAGGAAAAGTAACAAATAAATTCAAAGACAATTCTTATTTCTATTCCATATTCGAATGAGGTAATTTTTTAATCTAAACCACTTTTCGATTTTTTTCGGTCGATCCTCAAACGGTGTATTCTTTTTATTTATTTATTTTTTAAAAAGTAGCGAAGTAGCAACTACATTTCAAAAGTAGTGTAGCTCGCTACATTTAAAAAAAAGTAGTTGTAGCTGTAGTTAACTACATTTATAAGAAAGTAGTTGTAGTTGTAGTTCGCTACAAAAAATATGTAGTTTTTCCAACCACTGAGCCAGACATCATAAAATTGTTGTTTTTTCGACGTTGCAAGCTCTTGGGCTATTATAACCCATTAATGCCTAGCGTCCCTTTTTTGGGACAGTCCAAAAAAGGGTCTGAATTTCCCCAAAATGCACATTTCCACCAAATAATAGTGTTCAATTAGTACCTTGGTATTGTTTCAATTCGTTATTAACAGAATGCAGCACATAACCATTGTATAGTGTGTTCTGTAGCAGTTTAAATTTGACCTTTATCAAGAATTACATCGTTTACAATCTCAAGAACAAAAAGCTTAGTTTTTAAAATTATTTCCAGCTTCCCAGTTTATGTTAATTGCTGATTTTATGTCTTCTTATAAAATGTCTTTTTAAATATTATATCGTAGGCATAAAACAATTTTAGTAAGAAAAGTATGTACTCTCTGGGGTCTATCGTAACTTTTAAGGGACGATTTTTCTTTCCTTTATAAAAAAATAATTTTTTACGTAATATTTCTTTTATTATTTTTACTGTGCATTAAACACTGTTTGTAACCAGTATACACTCAGGCACATTGAAAATAGCGACCCAAGAAGAAAGCATCGGATTGAAATGAAATTTAATACACATAATGATACAGATGAGAGGTTCACTTGATCTTAAAATCAAGACAATTGAACGAATACAGGGTGTGCAAGGACACACATACAGAGCAACTTCAATAGCGCGTTGGACCACCTCTAGCTAAAATTCATGCCGCCATACGGCCCGGCATTGAGTTGATTAGACGCCTGATGTTGTCCTGAGGCAGATGGGCCCACAAATTTGTAACAGCCAACTCCAAATCACGCACAGAGTGACACGACGGCATCTGACGTTTTACCTGATCCCACACATGCTCTAAAGGGGATAAGTCGGGGGAGCGGGCCGGCCATGGAAGAGTCTGAAAATGACGTAGGAAGTCTTGAGCAACTCTTGCTGTATGCGGACGAGCATTATCTTGCTGGAAAATTGCCCCTGGGAGACCATTTAGGAAAGGTCCTACATGGGGTCGAAGAATATTATCAACGTACCGTTGGCCGGTTAAGTTTCCACGCATCACAATTAGATTGGACCGGCTATCATAGGATATGGCCCCCCAGACCATTACACCAGCTGTGCGGGCAATGTGACGTAGAACAGTGTGGGAGGAATTGTACCGCTCAGCTGGGCGCCTCCACACCGGTATACGGTTATCATCAGTCCCTAAAACAAACCTAGACTCATTACTAAACACAACTTTTTGCCAATCTGTGATATTCCACAATTGATATAGCCTTATACCGGTGTGGAGGCGCCCAGCTGAGCGGTACAATTCCTCCCACGCTGTTCTACGTCACATTGCCCGCACAGCTGGTGTAATGGTCTGGGGGGCCATATCCTATGATAGCCGGTCCAATCTAATTGTGATGCGTGGAAACTTAACCGGCCAACGGTACGTTGATAACATTCTTCGACCCCATGTAGGACCTTTCCTAAATGGTCTCCTAGGGGCAATTTTCCAGCAAGATAATGCTCGTCCGCATACAGCAAGAGTTGCTCAAGACTTCCTACGTCATTTTCAGACTCTTCCATGGCCGGCCCGCTCCCCCGACTTATCCCCTTTAGAGTATGTGTGGGATCAGCTAAAACGTCAGATGCCATCGTGTCACTCTGTGAGTGATTTGGAGTTGGCTGTTACAAATTTGTGGGCCCGTCTGCCTCAGGACAACATCAGGCGTCTAATCAACTCAATGCCGGGCCGTATGGCGGCATGAATTGCAGCTAGAGGTGGTCCAACGCGCTATTGAAGTTGCTCTGTATGTGTGTCCTTGCACACCCTGTATTCGTTCAATTGTCTTGATTTTGAGATCAAGTGAACCTCTCATCTGTATCATTATGTGTATTAAATTTCATTTCAATCCGATGCTTTCTTCTTGGGTCGCTATTTTCAATGTGCCTGAGTGTACAAAATATCTTTGGCATTAATAAGTTAAGCTCATGTTATTCAACAAAAGAAAAGCTTTTGTCCGTCAGTTCTACGACTGCCTTTTTTTTTTTTTGTGTTGTATCTCTTCTGTTACCAGAGTGCGGTATATTCAACTTCCCACTATCCCGAATATCCGTAAAACACAATCCATCCTCTATTTCACTTGACTCGAGATAACCGACCACCTATTATCTGACATCGAAAAGTCGCTGCTCAGTGACAAACAGAATTAGGAAAGAGACCGTTATTTCGAGAACTGCTTTCACTTATTGTATTAGATAAAGTATTTGTCCCTGTACTCCATCGACATGAACAAATATTTTGCCACTTTCAATAACGACGTAAGTTGATATCGATACACTTCCATTGCCTACATGATTGGTTACAGGTGTCGACATTCCTATGTAGGTCGATAGGATAGACAAACACAAGTCTGGTTAGTAAACTATTCCGATGTAGTCACTTTTAGTAAATGCTACGTGATGAGTGTAACATGGCATCCATTGAATAACGTTAGAATGTATTTGATGAAAAACGTTTCGATAAACCATCGTTTTATCATTCAATCAGATAAGATACGGCAGCTAGTACTGTAATACCAGATGCCAGATTAGTAAATTTTGAAATTCAAATATACCTGAGAAAAACAAAAATTCGCTCTCACACACACACACACACAATAATTCTTTTGTACAGTCTAAAATGAAAATGGTACACTGTTAAAGAGATCTTATGTTTGTAAATACCGCTCTATTGCTAAAATTTAAACCCAGTTAAACCTTTAAAATTTAAGAGCTCTACTTTATATACGAGGGCGAGTCGGAAAATAAGTTTCCTCTGGTGACTATGTACAGCGCAGGGCTGCGACATTGATAAAAAAACATCTATGTTTAGAAAAATCGATGTTGGAAATTGAAAACATCGATGGTATTGATACATCGACCAGAAAACATCGATGTGTTCAAACATCGATGTTTCAAAACATCGTTGTTTTTTTACTAAGAACCAATTCGGATGTACATTATTCCCTCGTTAAATCGCTGCTCATTATATCTCTCCAATCAGATATATCGCGCTTTTTCTTTGTCTCCCAAGAACCTATCGACTGTAAGACATCGAGAAAACTTTTCCTATTGAGATAGCTATGGCAACTACTAATTAACGATGCAACTTCTTTTTTTTTCCTGCTGAAATATAAAACATTGATATTGAAAAAAAAAAAAAAACTCGAACGCGAAAAAATCATCGACCAAAAAAAATATTGCAATTCTGTTCAAATACAAACCCGTCTGTTGAAGTCAAAATTTACGTTGTCCTGGTTTATTTTTAAATGTTTTTATAAAACTTTCAATGTCGGGAAACTGAGTTAGGATGAGTTACGCCACATTAAGGTTAAAGCTTAAGGCTGGAATTTTGCACTTAAAGGTTGGAATTTAGTGTAATTCTGAAAAACAATTTATTTTCACGCATATTTTAGGATACCCGACTGTGTTTGCGAATTTTTTAAAATAACATAACTTTTTTCTTATTGTTCTCTTGTTAACAGCATATGTTTCAAAACTCAAAACATTGCAAAAACGGAGCATTATTTCAAAATCATATTATTTTTTAAATAAATTGAGAAATTTGAGGAAAAATAACGAAAATACGTATACTATGCTAACAGCCATAAACAAAATGCCATCTCTTCTCTTCTCTATCTCTATCTCTATCTCTACTAATAATAAAGCTGAAGGTGGTTCTGTCTGTCCTTCTTTCTTTCTGTCTGTCTGTCTGTTACACGCGTAGCGCCAAAACCGTTCGGTCGATTTTCATGCCACTTGGCACAAAATTAGTTTGTAGCATGTAGTTTTGCACCTCGAAGCGATTTTTCGAACATTCCATTTCGTTCTTTTTCTATTCGAATTCTTAGAGGAAATTCGATAAAATAGGGAAGAAATATTCCATACACATTTTCAAGTCTTATGTCATTCGAAAGCTTGAAATTTTCTGCACAAAATGACGTTTTTTCGAAGTTTCTACGATCATCAGGAGAGCTGTAACAATTGTTTTTAGAATCCAGAAATTCAAGGCTTACCTTCAGTAAAGCAAGCCAAACGATTCTAAAATGGCTTTGCTCGCGAATAAAATTTGTTTGAAAATAGAGATGAAATGAATTATTTTATCAACGGAAATCAACTTTTCATGTTGTTACCATGGTTACGTTTTTATTTCGTTCTTTTTCCCTTAATAATTTTAAAAATGTATTTGTTTTTGTAACAATCCAAACTCCAAGCCTTATTAAAATTAGTCAAATGAAATATTAAAAACCGTGATAAGATGGCACCTGTCAATCAAATGAGAAATCGAGTCCTTTCCTTAAAATACAGGATACCATTCTAAATTTATCGTCTGCAAAACATATTTTACTTCATTATTAATTTATTTCAATATAAATTGCAGCAAATGGCTTGAGTGAACGAATTTAGCTTTTAATTTATCGTTTGCTGGTTGATCTTTGTCGATGTTTATTGTTTTTATTATCATTGTGAAGAATAATGCACGAAATTTCTATGACTAATACTTAAAATTTTTAGGATCAGTTGAATTTAAAAGAAAAAATTGCTCCAAATATACTTTTGCAATGTGATTATTTATTGTTGGACTGTAATTTGCAGCAATAATTGCATTTAATAAATAATGAAAGACAATATTAAAAATTATTTTTTTGGCGACTTTTTTACAATTTGGCATTCAATTCTATTTCAGTATATTTACTTCTTTCTTATTGCGATATTGCAACGTTCTTTCTAAAGTATGTCATTTCGGAAAATGTATTATTTTGTTTTTGAAGTTAGGAAAGAAAACTTTCTTCTTCTTTTAAACTTTGGTAAGATTTCTGTTGGTTTCTGTGAGCAACAAAATTTTTCTTATTTTTTCCTTTGGCTTATTTTTGTGCACCTATCTTTGGGGTTGCATTCGAATGTCCCCAAGGGGGTGATTTACCCCTTTTATGGGGTAATCAGGGCTTTCAATGCAGACCAAAGTGATATGAATTGGCGCGACCACTTTTCGATATCTCGCCAAGCTTTTGGTCACCAAGTGTTTGACGCCAATTTGGCGACATATCGCCAAGTTGGCAATAAATTTAGCGAAAAAAATTTTTTTTGGGTTCAATTTGGCGCTATTGGCGATATTTTGCGAAAAATCTACTGAATGATGTTAAAATCGGCGATATTTAGGAGATTAATCATTGTAAAACATTTTTTTGCATTGTTTCGTGGCAAACTAGGGATGCAAATGTTTGAATTGTTATCTTACTCACTTCAAGCACTATTTTAGCACTTAAGGCATCTACTAAGAAATTTACACGTAAAAGGAAGTAGTGTAGGGTCCATACCAAATTTTTATATCATACTTTGAAGGAATTATAGTTGAATTATAACTAAAATAGAGTATTTTTTTCTGCTATATCATTTTTTTACAAATGAACTTTTAATTTTATACCACGGGCAAAGCCGTGCGGGTACCGCTAGTTCTAAATATGCATGAATCCTTGTAAGAGTACATTTATGGCAATTGTCTGTGTAGCGATGGTAAAATAATATTATTCTCGGAGGAAATAATATTATTTTACCATCGCTTTGATTACAAACGCAACAAATTAATGTATCTCTTATGATAACACTTTTCACTGAAACTAGTATTTTCTTTCACAAAAAACTGCATAAATATCAATAACAAAACGTAGCTTGTCAGCAAAAAAGTAGTAACGTATAAAAGAGATGGTGTGCAATAGACTACACGCCCTAGCTCAATCGCACCCGCTTTAACAGTTATTGCTTCGCGCACGTACCTACAGCAGACTTTCAGTGTGTCTGGCAAGAAGTAAAAACCATCAAAACTGTCTGGCTATAACGGTAACAGTGTTTTATAGGTTCCCAAAACATGTATAAAATTCAACTTTTATACAACAACAAAAGTGTATCTATAGTTTATTTGAGTTAATGAGTGTCTGATAGGGGTTTAAAACTATACTAGGCAGCAATGGTCCAGCATATGTCCAGATAGATAATGGGATTTCTAATGATATTCCATAGAAAATATTAAAAAATTGAGTTTTTTACTTTAAAGAGCTTGTAGTACTATTTTATTCACCTTTACTACATGTTACCTGCCCAAGTAACCACACATTTTAAGCTTCATACTCGCTAATCCTTCTTATCTGTGTTGGAGACATCTGCATAGAAAATTTCATCTTTTATAAAGCAACGAAGGTCTAGCTGTCGTGGGCTCTTGGGCTATCAAGAGCTAGAGTTCATTCTTTAATGTAGCACGATTTTGCAAACAGCCATTTTCGCTCAAAAATTTCAACTCACAATCTTTCAGCAGATGGAAGTACCTGAGCTCATAGAATGTGAAATTGCATCAGGAATTTAATTTAGCTAGGAGTATCCAAGCCAAATCCACTCAAGATATTTTAACAAGCGGCATATTCATATGACATGGACACTGACGATGTTCTGCTTCTCTAAAATCCGTAGACTGAGTCTGGGTACATTTATGAACATTACATAGAAACATACGTAAGACCGATGAGACCGAATTTTCAAAACAGACCGATTAGTCCCCGAAAGTTGAAAAAAAAAATCCAAAAAAAGATTGCCAAATTTGAAAGGAAAAAGCTATGTGCTGTATTCTCCAAAACTACCGTTTGTAAAAAATATTACTGCTTTTTTCTCTTCTTAAATCATAGTTCATTGAACTTTGTTGAACAGTCAATGGATCTATCAATTTTCTAACGGAAAGAAATGAAATCCATAACACATCATATTTTTTTCAACAGCTACAAAAAATATTTTTCTGAAAAGTTGCTTTCGAACATTCTATTTTTTATTTGCAAAGAAAATGACATCACACCTTAACATCTTCAAAACAAAATCACCTTCGTCTTTCGAACAACAATATTCCGTCATTACGCAATTGATAATAACTCACTTTAACTTTGTGTTTTCATTTCTCTTGGCGATAACTCGCCACCGGACTGATGCTCGGATCGCGATTCACCAGAACCAATTGAACCTCCGTGCTGTTCGGATGTTTAGCGCGTCTGCTTCGAACTTTCGCTCGCTGGTCGAGTTTGCTATCTGAAAGACGCGTGAGCAACAAGTGGGTGTATATATCGGAATTACTGAAACAATCGAATTCCTTTTGTAAACAGTATGGGTGACAAGCTAGACGTTCTTTCCGATGGAAAGCGATACGGTACTTTCGAAGATGAAAAGTCTGAAAAACAGTTGGAATGTGAGTCGGATTTATATCGGGGTTTCAGGTGAGTTTTTTTTTTTTTTTTTCTATTTTGTTATTTTTTTATTAAATTTTTCAATCATTTATTTGTTTATAATTGCGAAAAGCTGGAGGGGTGGAGCGATTGTGTTGCTAAAGTTAGTCGCAGATATTTCGGGGCAGAAAAAAAGAAAACTATTTGAAGAAACACGGCTTGGTTTCTCGATGTTTTTAAACAAAATTAAACAAAACAGTTATAACGATGCAAATCGGTTTTATATTTGGGGTATCAGACAAGTTTTCTTCTTTGATTATTTTTATTAATTTTTACGCATAGTAATTTATTTATGGTGGCGAATAACTTAGGGGGGGGGGGGATGGCTCCAAATAAGTCGGAGATGTTTTGGGTAACAAAAACTAAATAAATGAAATTCTATATGGCGAAACACGGGTTTGTTTATTTGTTACTTTTAAGCAAAAAAAAAAAAAAAAACAGACTGATGCGAATCGGATTCATGGCAAGTTTTCTTCTTTGATTATTTTTGTTACTAATTTTGCAGCATAGTTATTGATTATAAATTATGAATATCTGGGGAAGATGCGGATGAGAGGGGATGATGTGTAGCTGTAAGCTTGTCGGAGATGTTTTGGGACGGAAAAAAAATAATTTGGAGCAACATGGCTTGGTTTCTCGGTATTCTTTAAACAAAAATTCATAAAAGAGTTTGAATGCTGTGAATCGGATTTATATTTGTGGTATTGGACAATTTTTCTTCTTCAACTGTTCTTGTTATTAATATTTACACAAATTGATTTATGACTGTGAACGGCTGAGTATTGGGAGAGGATATTGTGTTGCTTCAAGTTGCATGGAGAGATTTTGGGCAGAAAAAGAAAGAAAATCATTTTAATAATATATTATTTGGAGAAACACTGATGAAAAACAAGTGTTAGTCGGTGTTTTTAAACGAAAATAAATAAAACAGTTAGAATGCAAATCTGATTTATATTCGGGGTCTCTGGCAAGTTTTCTTCTTGCAATATTTTTGTTAGTATTTTTTACGGAGAGTAGTTATTTTGTAATTACTGGAGGGGGCAGGTATTATGCTGCTCCAAATTTATTCAAACTTTTTTCGGCGAAGACATTTTTTTTGGTTCAATTTTAGAAGAAAATACGACTGAAAACAAATTAAGTGTGTGAAACAAAATTTTCAAAATGATTTTAAAATGTGTGGCTTTTCTTGGCACAATACTGTATAAAACTAGTTTAAATTAATAGTGCGTGGTGCCGTTTTAGCGATACGATCGCTAGTGGCACAACATTAAAAATTTCCAATTTAGAAGAAAAAAGATTTCAAACTTTGACTATTACTCTTTTGACTTAGACTACAAGAAAGAAATCATTAAGTGTTATACTTTTCATTAAAAAAATGTGCTTTTATGAAAATGAATGTAAACTAAGTTCAGGGAACTTTTAGAATTAGCCTTTTTTTTAAGTGTGCAGAACCTGACAACAGTTTCGAAAATAAGAGGAACTTAACTTCTATATGTGTTGTATTTCGTTACATTATTAAAAAAAATCGTAAAATGCTAAAAAGCTTTAAAAAATAGACAGAAATGAAAGTTACTGCATGAGAAATTGCATAAGAATAAACACCACAAGTTTTTCTTGTATTATTATCAACATTGCATTCCACATTTCGTCATTTTCACTTTTCTCTTTCTCACACTGCTCAATATTTTTTAAATGTTTGGTTTTTCGAGTTCTCATGTCTACGCAGCTAATTTGCTTTTAAACAAATTTGTTATTTGCATGAAAAAACCAGGGGTTCCCAAAGTGGTACCCCGGGGTCCCCCGGGGTTTGCAAGGCGTCCACACAAGCGAAAAAAAAAATTGGAGGTGCATGAGATACAAATAGGGGTCCACGAGCCAAGATCAGTTAGCTGCAAAAAATCTGAGCATTAATCGATCGACCCTAGGTTTTGGTTCAAAATTAAGAACAAGAGCGCTCTTCAGGGCCCTATCCCGGTTAAACCAATAAGCTGGTAGGTACGGGGGGCCCTGGAGGGTGAAATGAAATGAGTATCAATCGACAACAAATTGTAATAAATACTATAAACAAAATTCGCGATAATGCCTTAAAACTTAAATTATTTGCGCAGTTGTGTGAAGAAAATGATGAGAACTTCAATCAATTACTTCTTTAGATTGAAGTTTGCTGGTTGTCAAATGATCATGTTTGACAAGGTTTTTATTAATAATATTTTGTTAAAAAAAACTTTTTGATGCTGTTAAGGAGTTTTAGAATGCAAAAGATCCTGGTTTGAAAGAAATTTTACTCAAATGAAAACCAGATATTGCTTATTTGTCTAATTTTCTAAACTTAATGAGGTCAATTTACAAGTATGGGAACTATCTGAATTGAATAAAAACTAAGTTACTGCTGCTTTTCTTGCAAGAACCAATCTAATGTAGCAAAATATAGGACGTAACGAATTTACCCATTTTTGGTACGTGTCACAGATAAGCTAGTAGGGTGATGACATCTCGGCTTGCGTTCAACAATTAAATGTCATCCATGCAGACTTTTTGCAATGATTGGAGATAGTTTAACTCCATAAGTGTCTCAGTTGATTATCAAGCCGTATAATGACATTGAAGAATCAAATGTCATTTTACAAGAAGAATTGATTGGAATAAGCACTAATAAAGAACTTAAAGGTACCGTTTAGGAAAGAGTATCAATATTTATGACTTTCAGAAAGACATACCTACAACGTTTCCCACCATATATGGACCATCGCAAGACAATTTTTGAAAGCTGTTATACATCTTCATACCTAAAGTGAAGAGATTTCAGTACAATCACCAATTTTCTCACAAAAAATTGTCTGTTAGTGATTTTGGATTACAATTTGGAGAAATTAAAAGTTATGTTTCAAATCTGAAGTCAAATATTAAAAATTCTCTGGTGAAGACCCAAATTCACCCCTCCCACTAAAAGTCCTTTTCTTTTACTTGTACACCTGTTATATGTAAGAATATTAACTGATTTATGATTTGTGTCATTAGTATTATGAAAGTATGAATAAAAATGTTACGTTTTTCTCATCACCTTTTCATTTAAATTTAATTTTTTTAGTTTGCAGAAAAACTCAAACTGAACCTTTTAGAAAGTTGTCAGACGCTTATGATTTTTTTTTTTTTATTTTTTAAATCGATCACTTATACTATTGGGTGAATTTCCGATTCATCTTTTGTCATATTTCCATCCAATTTTGCTTTTATCTGGTTGTTTCAATTATTACAGTGTCTGACTTGTTTCAGAACGACCCCTGGGAAAGGGGTCCACTAGAAAAAGCGCAAAGGGGTCCATGGAACAAAAAAAGTTTGGGAACCTCCGGAATAAACAAATCACAAAATACGCAAGTTAAATTTTTAGATTCTTTAGAGTAGCGGTGTCCAACCTCTTCTAACACGAGGACCGAAACTCGTGTTAAAAGGATTCCCGAGGGCCAGACAACTGCAACAATTTTAAAATTTATAACAGTTTGCTAATTAACATTTGAAAACATGGAAGAGGATAGAAGAATACAAACGAAGAATTGTAGCAGTCATTGCTAGAGGCTTATTTTATAATTGGGGTTGTTATCCAGAAACCAAACTCCGAATACATCTTTAGGTTGACCGGAAAATAATGTCGTTTTTTTTTTTTTTTTCAAACAAATCAAATGTTTAGAGTTTTGCTTTAAATCGACGATGTAATTATCTTCGTTATCAAGGGCCTAGCAAATTTTAAATCCCGGATGATTAGATATGATTTTGAATTTAAATATGATTTTTGGAGCAAATTATCTTGAAATGGCAAATACAAGTCAAATTTTCAAGTTTTTTTTTTTATTTATTTTCATATATTGATAACAATAAATGGAAATCAGATGGTGTAATGTCAGGTGAGTATTGTGGGTGTAATAGTCGGATTTTCTTCTCTTCCAAAATATTTTCTATTACTTAAAAACTTGAAAACTTGAACTTATGGCTTACATCCAAGATACAATTTCAAGATATTTTGCACCAAAAATCACTTATTATTTTCCTATCCGGGATTTAAAATTTACTACTCGATGGCAAAAGGGGGGTGATAACGAGGATAATTACATCATTGATTTAAAATAAAAGCTTTGAACATTTGACTTGTTTGGGAAAAAAAACGACATTACTTTCCAATCCCCCTTATACAACACACCACCAGCTCAATTATTATATCCAGAGACTGGCTTAAGGCCCATAACTTGGTGCTTAAAACTCTGAATATTTCGGTTTCAATTTGTGACTAATCGCACTTTTCCATTTGAAACACTGAACCAAACAGCAGGAGAGATGGGTTAGTTTCGCGGGTCGCATGTGGCCCTCGGGCGTTCAATTGGGCACCAATTCTTTGGAGTTAACCTGCTTATCAACATGCCAATATTTCTTGAAAGTCAAAGTATTTGTTTTACATTTAAGTTGGAAAAAAATCATTTTTACTTTGTAATTATTTCGCAGCTATTTTATTAATAGCATTTTTACTGGTTTCATTGGTAAGCCAATACATATTATATTTCACTTCCAATTACTGTCAATTGGATAAAATTAGCCATCATTCGTGAGTCAATGACATTATTTGTTCATTATTGATGCTGGTATCATGGTGTCGGCAGATCGATTCTGACTGTGAATTTGACCCATTAAAGCAGTTATAACGAGCATAATTTCAGATATGGTGGTGAATTTGATGCAAAACAAACACCTCATTCTGAATAAATCAGAATTTAAATGTTTATGCGTAAAATGTACCTTTGGCCATCACCCTGCTCCACATTGACGTAAAGTAGAAAAATAAAGCAGAAACGTAAAATGGATTACATAGTGTTCCTATGGAAAGTACCCGGATTTTTGATTTCTGCCTTCGGTTTCGGTCGCGTTTTACGCTGATGTGGAGCAGGGCCCTTACTGTCTCTTTTGTATATAAACGCCCTTACTCATTGTATGTGAAGTTTACTAATTATTTTGAAATTATTTTTCCTATTTTGTGTTTAAATTTAAATATAATTGACATTAAGTTTTGGCTGTAACGAAACGCTTAAAAAAATTTTTTTTGAATATAAAGTTTTACCAGGGACGTCATTTCAAGTTTTTCCGGGGGGCATTTAAGCATACCGTACTCGATTTTGAACATGCGAAAAGATTCGCTCTATCATTGGTCGAATCGACTTATCGATACATCTCCTTTCGACGCCAAAACAAAGGCAATGCTATTATGATGCCAATATGAATTCTCTCAGCTCTCCATAAAAATAAAGACGAATATTTACTTAAAAATTTCATAATTTCGTGGTAGAAAATGGTAAAAGCATTTTTATAACAAGAAACATTAAGTTCATGACAGACAAACTTCTTTGCTAGTATTTGAAAGAAAAAAAAAACAAATAGCAATGGAGCATGAGAAATTCTTGCCCACCATAGCAAAGAATCATTTGTTGGTAATTTTTGGGGGGGTTTTTTAATGGCTTATTTTAATTATAAATGCTTTTTTTAATATTTTTTAACGTTCTATTTATTAACTTATAAAAAAAAATAGTGCCGCTGTTATATGTTTTCTGTAAAAATGATTTCTAAAAATGATAAACAGGTAATTATTTATAAGGATGATTTATTATTATTTTATTTATTTTTTTTTTTTTTTTTTGTATTTCAAAGTAAACTTTTTTAGCTTATTAAAGCTGTTGAATTTATAGGCTATTTTAAATATGCATTAAATCTTTTTATGTAAACGTTATACTTTTTTTGTATGTTATTGCCGTTAAAATATTGGAAAATATAATTGAATCAATTGTAAAATATATTATTTTGCAAAGGGAGGGCTGTTATACATCAGTAAAGCTTTTAACAAGGTTATAAAAATGTGGAAACTACATGTATAGCTGGCGATTTCTGTAAGTCCGCTGAATTTAATGTTACTTTCAAGCGTGTGAATTTAATAGATATAAATATTCCATTTTGTTTCCTATTCTGGTAAATCGTTAGTACTATCTGTGAATAACTTTGGGGTACATAAATACACTAGCAGTACCCGCACGGCGATGCCCGTGCAACAAATGTAAAGGAAATTAACTAAATAAAGTTTAATTCACTCTAACCCTCTAAAGTAAAATTATTATATTTGATTCAAATGTGCTCCCCAACCTTTTGAATTCCACTAAAAGCCATATTAAAGTTTAAATCAATTCGCCAAATAAACGTTTCAATGGAACTTTTGAGATAACTGTAGTGGCATGATTTTCGAAAACTCTCAACGAACACAGCAATTTTGCCCTTGAAGTTTAACATAATCCACCGATTTAACCGTAATTTCAATGTAAAATTGGTCGCCAAATTTAAATTTATTAACATAGGGAACCGATTGTGTCAGGTAGCTCAGCCTCAACCATTCTTCCATGATTTTAATGTGAACATTAAAAGGCAAGAAATATAATGTCTATTCGCACCATCTCTTTGAAGTGATTACAATCTATAACAGTAACCCTCAAATAAGCAAGATTTCCCTGGCTGGGAGGTTTGGTAAATTTCCAGATTGTTGCCAAACTTTACGACGCCAAATACGAAGAGTAACTTCATAGCGGTGTTACCGAAAATGTCAGAATGGAACTATTAAAAATTTAGGTTTGGCGGCATTATATACATGTTTTAAACATGCAATAAAATACTTTTTAGACTGCAAACAACTACTGTTCCTTCACAGAGCGTTTTCTTTTTCTTTAATTTGGAGAAAGAAGTGTTTCACTGGCTGGGAGGTTTGGTAAATATCCCTATTGTTGCCAAACTTTACCACGCCAAATACGAAGAGTAGCTGATAGCCATCGCTAATTTTTTAACAATAATAGTTCCATTCTGACATTTTTGGCAACACCAAATTTTGAGGAATTCAACTGAATAAATTTAAATTCCCTCCCACCCCTCTGAACTAAAATTATTATATCCTTTAGTTCAAATGCGCTCCATCTTTTAAACTCCACTTAAAGTCATGTTAAAGTTTAAATCAATTCGCCAAATAAATCAAAAAGACAGAAAATTAAGAAAGAAATAAGAGATATTAAACATTCAAATTGAATAAATTTTCAAGGCTTAAATCTATACGCACAATTTTAACCACAAAGTAACTTCAGGGACAAAAGAGCAGCTGATCAGGAAAATGAACCTAGTGTTTCAGTACTGCGTACATAGTTAAGCCTTGAAAATTGACTAAATTTGATTAATTAATATCTCCTGTCCTAATTAACGGACAGAAACGTGCTAAAACTTTTCTTTTTCAGAAAAAAAACCCTTTCCAACGATATATAATGTTTTGGGGTGGGAGAAGGTTTTCCCCCCTCAATTATGGCGGATACACCAAAAATGAGACTAATTAATTAATTTAAAAATAACTAATTCGAAATTAAAAATTTGGGCTTCGAGGTGCACGAGGGCGGGGTACGTTCGAATTTTTGAGCCAAGTTTCAGGTCCTTAGGTGCTGTGGGGGCTTCTGGCCAGCGGTTACAAACGTACAAACAGACAAACGAACACCGTCATCTTTATATATATAGATAATTTATTCTTCTCCTTGTCTTGCATTCTTTTTGCTCCATGAATGTTTGCTGCAACTGAAAATTAAGAGAGGGGGAAAATTACATACTTTAAGTAGCACTAAGTACTCAGCACTAAACTTTTTTTTTTCTCAATTAGACGAGATGTTAAACGAAACCCAATAAACATGGTTTTTAAGGGTACTATATCATTTAATTTCTTCATTTAAAATTTATATACCTTGTCCCCACGAGATACTTCATCAGGGTAAGTAATCAGGAACTTTTCTTCATTAATAATTAGTCAGATAATCACTAAAAACATTTTATAGAAATTCTTGTTTAAAAAAAATGTATAAGAACATTTTTAACTGTCTAATGATTAATATTTCTTGAACTGATGAAACAGATGCTAATACATATACATTGTACACATGTCGCACTAAGAGTAATAATAAAAGAATATCTATACCTTAAACCTCAAACACTTTAGTAAAAATTTAATATTTTCCCCCTTTTACTTAAAAACAAATGTCTAAGATACTATCTTGTTTGTAAAAAAAAAATATGCAAAAATATAAAATATAGTATTTTTGCAGCACTTTCAGAACTGTTTTAGAAGGGCGCGAGCATTCATTTTTCCTATTAATCAAGAACAGTAATCCAATACATTTGGAGAAGTGGTATGGTTTTAAGTTTTAAAAGAAAATTTCATTTCCATAAATTGCTTTCCGTGTTTACATGTAGACACTTTTTAGCTTGATTCTAACAATTTTAAATGTTATTTATTTTACGATGTCAAGGCAGTTGATACCTATCTCCCCCCCCCCCCTCTCCTAGCACGACGCGACGTTTACACGCTGTTCTGACATTTTTCTTTTACTTCCCGCACTTTCCGAACCTGTGGGCGGTGTAGGCGATTGATTGACACGCAATTCCACCAATGATAGCGCGGATCTTTTCGCATGTCCAAAATCGAGTACGGTATGCTTAAATGCTTCCGGGAGGGGGGGGGGCAAAGGGTCCAAACACAATGCAATTTCACAGGAAAATATCAAAAACCATGCCCACTTGATTTCTCAACACCAGGGGGGCAATTGACCCCCCCCTGCCCCCCTAAATGACAGGCCTGGTTTTAACTTTACTTTACTGCAACGCTAAAATTGGAGCTTTTCTTTAGAATTGTTGTAAAAAAAAACTTTACTTCTTTTCTCTCTCTCTCTTCTTTTAAGGGAAGGTAGATTGTTTTCTTTTCTTTTTTTGCCGAAATAAGCTTAGTTAAAACAAGTAACTTCAATCATTTAACGAACAGTTTTAGATAAAACAGCTAAAAAATAAAAAATTACGTAACATTAAAACTTCCGTTTAATGTTTCGATAAAGGAATTACATTCTATTGGCCACTATAATTTTAAGATGAAGTTCAAGTGCTTTTAAAAATTCCTCAACTTAGACACAGAGATATATTGTAAATAAGTATTTTTGTTCCGGGAATAAAAAATGGGGAGGGCAGAAGGTATTTTTAGGCAAAACCAGCTCAATGGCGTAAATGTTATTCCTTTCTTCAGATTGTTTACATATCAAGCTGAGCAATCTGTAGAGAAGAGTCAAGCTAATAATTACGAAACTTCATTTACATCATTTGGTATTAATATGCTTGACTAATCTAATTGTTTTGTCCTCCCTAAGGTTAGCTTATTTTTCTAATTAGTATTTCTTGTTCTTTTGATTTTTTTTAATTACAGATTACACAAAAAAAAATCGCGTTACACTTTTGCTGTGTTTGTTATTTCTGACATTAACTGTTATTGGTTCTACGTGTCTTTTGGATAAATCGTCAAATTGAATTTAGTGAAAAACAGTGTGCATTAAAAACGCATCTAACAGTAAGAAAACTTTAAAAGTGTAGAATAGGGCAGCATTGGCGCTTGCCGATTTGTTCACTTTCTACCGTGGCGAAAACAGACAAATATCATTTACGTCCTCATAATGTTCGCTGCTCTTTCTTTCATTTTAACTCTTTTGGGAATATTGGGAAGTAAGTGTAAATAACCATAGCTGTGAAGAAAGAAAACATAACCAGTGGTATTGAGAAAGTAACATAGATCACTTGAGGTAAAACACATGAATTATAAAACTTTAGCTGCACTCTTAAGTGACCTCATATCTGATCATTAAACCTCTGACAGTCAGGAACGCTTGATGCTCACGTCCTGATTTTATTGTAGACGGCTCCCAGACTTGCAGAATGTGCATGGCCTTATTTATTCGTGTTGGAACTTTTTTTTTATTTCCTAGTAAGGTTATCCCTTTTCCGCAGATGCTTCTAGTTATGCTAAACCTGGCAATGGCCTTCCTCCAGGCCGGTGCCGAGAATTCGATGAAGGGAATCGCTAGTATTGGTAGTTTACCCCTGGGTTTGGCATTTCAGTTTTAGCACCAAATTTTTAGCTTAATTGGCGACAAACACTTTGGAATGTATTTCAAAGTGATTGCCAGTTTGTTTATATTCAGATTCTATTGTTCATACAATTACATTGCGCACTCAATTTTGCACTGCGTGCTTATGAAAATGGAATATGTTTACAAAAATTAACCGATCATTATTCCGTAGGACTTTTAACGTCCGACTTAAAACATTGAATCCAAAGATGCTAAACAAAACCAGTTATTTATTGGAAGATACAATCTCATTTGTCTCTATAGTTCAATAAACTGTAGATATTTCAAGAAGAATAACTGAGAAATTTGTGTCTATCATATGGAATGAAAAGGCCTTTTCCCAATAATTGCCTCACCAAGATTTGTTAATTAAGCACTTAAGACAAATTTAGAAGAAAAATCCTGCCGCTCCCCAAGAATATCCTCTCTTCTTCTATATCCATTAAAAGATGATGTATGACTTCCCAAACACTCCTGGTAATTAGATTAACAGATTTCACTCAGAAATATTCCTGGAATGTATGACGTCACAAAATTGTGACGTAGCTTTCAAAGTGGTTCTTTTGGTGAGGTTATCTGTTTCATATCATCCAAAATTATTTTGTATTTATTAAAGATAGTACTGAACAATTGCGTGACACTTTCGTAATGTTTGTCCTTTTGTGTGTGTAACCTTCAAGAAACTAATGCGATTTTTTTGTCAAATCATCAAAACTGAAAGTTTAATAGAAAACAATGAGAAAAGAAAAATGCTTCTGAGCGCTGGAGAAATCCTATAATATCACGTTTGCCGGAACTGCTGCTTGAAAATAGTAAAAAGTATTTCCGCTTTAAAGAGCTTCTTTTACTTACTAGGCGGCCCCATGCTCGCTTACGCTCCCGGACCCCCGGAACTGCTTACGCAGTTCCTTCGCTACGCTCGCTCCCCGGCAGGCCCGTTATTTAGGGGGGGGCAGGGGAGGGGGTCAATTCCCCCCTCCCGACTTTGAGAAATCAATGTATTTACATATAAGTGGGCGGGGTTTTCGTTGTTTTCTGGTGAAATTGTAGAAATTGTATTGTGTTTTTACCCTTTGCCCCCCCCCCCGGAAAAACTTGGAAATGACGTCCCTGCTCACCGGTCACTCACAACAATATTTGTCTGGCTTTATTCGTATTTAAAAAGCGTATTTTTTTTTCAAAATGAATAGTTTAAGAAACGTTTGGAAGCACTTGCGGAGTTTGAAATGGAAAATTACCCACTTCTTCGTATTCAATAGTATTCATGAGTCATGAATGATAGAGATTAGAGAACAATGGACACCATAATCACAAACAAACTATTTTTATTTATTTACACAGATCAACAAGTTGGACAGCCAATTTGCCCTTTTTCCCGGATAGCGGTCAAGAAATATTTCATAAAATTATTATCCCGCTATCCGGTCATGATTTTCTCATATATATGTTCAAAATGAGTGCCAAGAGTCTAGTGACCTCATGCGCTCTGCCACGCGCTCTCGCGGAGGGCAAGTGTGTAAAAACCGATTTTGCGCAATCATGGAATTCCTAATAAATCAGTCATGAACAGTGAACACCCCCGCAAGTGTTGCCTCACTGAGTGGATCATTTCTGTGGCTTGGTTCTAAAAGGGGCTAAGTCAAAAATGTTAGTTTCGAGAAAAAGGCGATGAAAGATATTTGAGATTTTTACTTTCTTCTATATCTAATATATAGAAGAAAGTATTGGTTTCGTGAAAATTTTCGAATGTCAAATTTTGACGGATTTGCACGTTTTGAGGTGCGCTGAGTCCATTTCGACCATTTTTGGAAAATGTCTGTCTGTGTGTCTGTGTGTCCGTCGGTGTGTCTGTGTGTGAGTCTGTATGTGTGTGACCAGTTTTTGTGGCCACGCTAGAGCAAAAACTACTGCATGAAATCAAACAAAAATTTTTGCACATATGTACCACCATGTGAACTGGTGCACCTGACTTTGTTTAGCGAATTCCTCCAAGAGGGGTGGAGCAATCGCACGTGTTCTGCGCGTAGGTGATTGCTATATCTCAGGAAGTAACCGGCGGATTCAAACGAAAATTGGTTCATAGGTAGACCCTACTGAGTACAGGTGCTGATTCAATTTGTGTGTCAATATCTCAAAGGGGGGGTGGAGCAATCGCACGTGTTCTGCGCGGGGGTGATTGCTATATCTCAAGAAGTAACTGGCGGAATTAAACGAAAATTCGTCCATAGGTAGAACCTATTGAGTACAAGTGCTGATTTAATTTGTGTGTCAATATCTCAAAGGGGGGTGGAGTAATCAAAAGTGCTTACTTTGTCATTGCACCTACTGTATCTCGAGAAATATTGCTGAGATTTGAATGAAATTTGGAATATCACTAACCCAATATGGAAGCAAACATCGATTAAATTTTGGCGCCAATCGCTCCAGGGGGAGGGTGGGGTGACTTTTGCGCTTAGTCAACAATGCGAAAAATTCTTTAAAAAATCGCTTTCACGCTATTTAATTATCAAAACAGCTGAAAACTTTCAATGATTTGAAATTTTTAACTGTTGCCAATTTCTTTTTACTAACAAATAAAATGTTTGCAATTAATCTAAGCAAGGCTTTTGCCATGGTTTCCAATTTCGCTCATTGATTCTGCATTTGCAGGGTTTTTACGATAATTGGGAAATTGGAGCTGTCTCCAATTATTCGGGCGAGTACGTATTTTATTTTGTAACTGGAATTCATAAGATAGATATAGAAGAAAGTTTCGTGACAGCCACGACAGCTAGTTTAGAATGCTATAACTTTGTTATATCTGTACCTCAGCACCAGACTAACGTAAGTCCATTTCCGTCATTTTTCAGTAGAGGGGAAAAACGATGTATTCGACAATCGTTTTTCCCCTCTACCGAAAAATGACGAAAATGGACTTACGTTAGTCTGGTTCTGAGGTACAGATATTACGATTCCCATTATCATTTTTTGGTATTTGTTTATTGTTTGTGTAAAGAAACATTATTTTATCATATGAAATTTTTTAACCTGTTACTATTTTATGTAAATATTATGACATTGGCTGACATTATAATGGAAATACAACCAATTTTAGTTTGATATTATACATTGGCCTTTGTGGAATTCGAGTTTTACTAAATTGGAAACTTTTGATGTAAATAACACAGAATGTGAAAAAATCGACATTGGCCCTTTTAGAACCAAGCCACAGATTTTATTTCTTACAGAATTCACTCGATTTGCAATTTGGAGCTCATTGCGTGAAATAGCACTTCTAAGCCTATTCGCAGCATTTCGAACAGATCTGCATTGATATCTTTCATCAAAAGTTCTCTCTCCTACGAAAAGTATGTTCTAGTGCTCTTAAAGCACTCATTCTAATATCAGAAAAGTCCTACATCACACACAAAAGCGAGTAAGCATAGAAAAAGTAGGCATAAGCAGCGATCGGTAATGAAACTCGAATTAGAAGTAAAGATTGTAAAGAACTTTTAATTGAACGTAATTTCAAATTAATCCCACTAAACGTAATTTCTAACCCGATTTGTGTTTACTTAGTAAGTATATATTTTTAAAAAAATATTATGCATTAAATATGCATTTTTAGCTGATTCCGTCAGAAAGTTGAGTAGAGAAAAGGCTTACAAAGTGTCTTGATCGTTTATGTGGTGCTTGCAAAATAATCTGAGCAAAGTGAGATTTTTGCAATTCTACACAAGATTTTAGTATTCAAAGATGGTAAGATGCTCCAAATAATTCTAAAATTACTTTGGCATTGACGACGGCACCACTTTTCCTGGTCACTACCAAGGTTTCTATCCGGCCTTGGTTTCGAAACGTTTCACAAGGATAACGAGACTTATGAGGAGCCAAAAAAATCAGGGGTGAACTGCTTTTCGATGCCTTCTTCCTCCTTCCCACATTCCACTCATGCCGTTAGCTCATCTCAGTACAAGTTAAGTGCAGTTAAATTTTTAATAAAGTATTTTTGTGTAACGCAATAAGTCACTTAGTCTAGTGGTCAGAGGAGTCAGACCGTGGATGAGGGGTTCCGGGTTCGAATCCCGGCTCGGGCATGGATGTACTTTCTCCCCCCTGTCCTTGCCTTTTCTTTGTATGAGTGTTGTAGTGCTATGAATGGTTGCCTACTCTATAATCGGGTCCTTATTGCATGTGTGTACTGTGGGTGTCGGACTTGACCTCAAATTACAGTGCTGTTGGAAAAGTGAAGCAGCGCACTGCAGATTGTCAGCCTAGCTGGTGCAAGACAACAAAAACAATGTGACCTACTTGCCATAGATGGAGGATAGTTGGTGTGGAACTTTTTTTAACTGCTAAACTGATAGTGTATGGTATAATTATGTGCATATATCAAAATTGTTAGGAAATGAATGGGGGTGTGTCCATTTACTCCAAAGGGCCAAAACTTTCCCACCCAATTACTATCAGAGATCGTATTCGTCCATATAATGCACAAAATGTTATCTCTCAAGTCATCCGAAGGAAAAAGAAGGATATAAAAATGAACCACTGAAATTATGTTTCACTCTATCCCAACTGACCCTGTATGCATTTACAAATCTTTTTATATGAAACTTGCAACTCTTTCGGGCTCTGAAGAACGCTTCTTTCTTATTTTTTAAAAAATGAAGAGGTTATTAAAAAATATCAGTTCCTGCATAACTATTATTTAAGTTAAGTTACGAAGATATCAGTTTTGCAGTTGAAAAGCTGCTTACATAGTTTTTAGAAACTTTGAATGAGTATATGAATGAAAAGTCATCACTTACTTTCTTTGCATTTTTAAAAGGGCATTCCTTGTAACGCCGAAGCAAGTGTATGCAGTAATATAATAGTTTTTTTGGCACTAGCGTTGTTATTTTTTTAATTTTACTGTCCTACCCAAAGACATTTAGTCAGTTTCTTAGTTTATGAGGCATTGAATTAAAAAAATAAGCTAAGTTCTTCTACGACTTAAGACTAATTGCCTAAATACTTTTGATTTTAAAAAGATCCTTTCTTTTTAACGTTCCTTTCGTAAAAGCAACAGCTATACCATCTTCTCAGCTTTACTTTTTGCACTGAAATTTTTACTATCACTGATATTTTGGTGAGAAAAACGTTAGAAAAAATTTAACTTTCTAGAATAATAATAATTTCCCAATTAAAGAATTAAGAAATTACCGCATTCCTGACTGCAATATTTTATCGCTGGATAAGATATAGTATCAGGATAAGATATCGATTGTAAGCACATGTTAGGTCAGATATAGTCGACAAGGGCTGCATTTGGTATAATCAATTCAGAAAAATAGGCCGATAAGATTTTTAAGACCTACTGCAAAGGGATGGGAGCGGTGGTAAACATAGGAACGTGTGCTGCTAATCCGGAATTTTCTTGTTCTATCAGCTGACAGATTATCTTGCTGGATAAGATTTTATACTTAGAAAGATGGTAATTTGGTAACTGAGATTATCTATTTTTCCACATGAGTCTATCATCTCTATCTGCAACCTTTAGCCAAAAGATATTCAATGAACTTATAAAATAGAATAAATGCATCGGGCTTAGTAAACCAATTTACGTTTGTTAAATCTCGTATGTTTCTCAAAATGTATCTATTGTGCCAGAGTTTGGCCAGTAAATACATTTTGCCCAAACTTTGGTAAGATGGTAATAAGTTAGTTTTAGTAGGTAATAAAAGTAATTTATTATTGTCTGCTTCAAATTTTCAATTTAAGTCTGCAGCGAGAGACGTATAACATCCCCAGAGACCAACGTATATACAAATTGCTCCGTTGTACTCCTCAATTGCATTAGTCCTATTTTAAGTGCTCGGACAAATCTGAGCATGTAAGTTCCTGGGAACTTTTTCTTACTTAAAATGAAAACATTAATATATGGTATAAATAATAGAAAGATAATAATAAATTATTAATTTTGATTTTTGCTAGTACACATCTTGTAAACGTCAGTTATTTGTTTGAAGGAAATAGAAACAGCAAAAATATGTATTGATAAAAAAATATGTTTGCTCTAAAGGAAATAAAATATAAGGAAATATGTCAAAAACATGGTTTACTTAATGTAAAAAATTGCTTATCCCATCTTATTAAAATTTAAGTGCACAGATATTGAAACACAGTGGCATCAAATGAATTTTTATTTAAATAATTTTTAACAATTTTCGAATAAACGGAGACAGTTCAGTGAATTATTTTTTGAAAGATGTAAGCATCTCTCTAACGTCGTACACTAAATTAAGTTGCACCGTAAACGCGGGGTACTTTGGCCCTGGAGTCTTTCTTTGGCTCTTTTTTTTTTTACAGATGCAACGCTCTCTGCGAAACTTCAAGTTGCAGTTTTTTGATTTACATCAACAGTATCCGCTAGAGAGCAGCTCTAAGTACTCAGTAGAAATTAGTTTAAAAACTGTATGTGTGTGTGTAAAGCTTGGTAGAGAGCGTTATATCGTTTAGAAATTTTGGAAAAGGGAAGGATCCTAGGCATGGGCACAGGCAGGGGGGTATAAATGTGGGGGGGACTTCACAACCCCTGTTATTTATATTTTTATGATTATTTTAGTCAAAAAATATTTGATTTTTTTCGCCTTTTTTTGTAAAAGATGTTTTTTTTTCCAAAATTTTTTTGAAAAAAAAATTACCAGTTTTATTTTATTTCTTTATTTTTTTTTCGCGAAAAAACAATTTTTTGTTGCATTTTTTTTAACATTCCTCTTTGTAAAAAACTTTTTTTTAATACTTTTTTGGGGAAAAAAATTTGCTTTTTTTTCTTAATTTTTTTATTAAATTATTTGAGTAAAGAAAATTTTTAGTTCACGTGCACCCCCTACGTATGATTCTTCCGGCGCCCACGATCCTAGAGCCAAGGTACGACCCTCATTTACGGTACTTACAAATGAAACGATGAAAAAGAAAGTGAACATTGAAGCAGAAATATTAATAGCTAACTACAATGACTTAGCGTCTTGAGTGGTTGGTAATGTTTTAGTGTTACTGGAAGCTTTAGGAGAATTTATTGTAGCAGGATGTCTTGAATCTCGAGTTACCGGTTTCAACTGGTTAATTATCAAAAAAAAAAAACGCTTGGAGAAGGGGGGGCTGGAAGAGGTAGGTTAAAACGTTTATCTCTTTCTGCGTGACTGCATTTTTAATATCTTGGGCTGATTCCGGAAATTCTCAAACTCACATAACTTAGTAGTATAAAATAAATAAGTAAATGCGAGTTATGGTATATTAAATCCTTCAAGGTGTTTTGGTTTCTATAAAAATCTTAGTTCTATTAATTCTTTTTTTTATAATTATTTTTATTACTTATTTAATTATTGTGTATTTTTCAAATATGGCTTCAGAATTTATACTTCGCTCGTGAAATTACCTGCAACTTATCTTTTTCTGCTCGTCTTTTCTAAAATTTTAGAAATTATTTTTTTTCTTCCCTCTTTATTTAAATTTTATTTCTTCTTAGTTTTTCTTTCTTTTTTCCTTTTTTTAGTTCATAAAATATCAACCGACTATAAAAATTTAACTCCAACAGTAGAAGACAAAATCTGGTGCATTGTCGCTAGTTTATTTTCAAAATCGAATTTTTTAAACGCAATAAATAGAAAAAAGTAGATAAAATCATTGTTTTGATAGATATTCAGTGTTTTGAAAATCATCAACTTACCGTGTAACTAAGCAAAGAGTAACCCCTTTGTTTTTCATCTCTTTTGACTACTATACTATGGGTGAGTAATTCATCCTTTTTCCGAGGGTCACTTACAGCTTAAGCAGATATCCTGTCACAAACAAGGCAAAAAAAGTAACGAAAACAGCATTTTCAATTGACCTTTGCCCCTCAAAGAGTATAGTGAGCCACCAAATTATTTATATAACCAGTATCAAGTAGTATTCATATTTTAAAAACTTGGCATGGGTCATTCATTGCTTTTGGAGAAAAGCAATCATACGTTTAGTGCGATATATTCAAGACTTTAAACTTTGACCTCCACTCAAGGACAAACCCATCAGATTTTTTAAAAAAGAAATTTCATTTTTTCTTATTACAGTATTCCAAATATTAAATAAAAATGTGAAATAGAGTGATTAGAAAATTGATTGAGTCATGCTTTTCTGTTCTGAAGAGTAATGTTAGTGTTCTGCTCAGTTAGAGCAGAAATCATTGTGACAATTAATTCAACAAACGTGCCATTCATTGTAAAAGTGATGTAGCTTCCTGTTAATGATTTTATTATGCCATATAAAAAAAGACATTCTCAAGTTTTTCCCTATGAAAGAAATAAAAGTTTTCAGATACTACTAGTCACTAGATATACTTTTTCGAAATGTGCTTTGCTTCGCTTTTTTCTAAATGATGTAACTAAATGTTATTATATTTAACAAACAAAGATGCACTTAAAAAATGAAGATACACCATATTTACAGTAAATTACCTAACTTTAAATTGCAATGAACTTTATAAAAACCTAAAGACACATAAAACTTAGAAAAAACTATTACAGAAGTAAAATCAAGTAGCAAATATAATTTGAAAAAAATAGAATTTTCCGACATAATATTATTAGAATAATTACTATGTTATAATATTGAAAAAATCGCACAGTTTTTTCCCCTAAAGATATTGAATATTGAATTTTCATTTGTTTTAGGTTAACTTCTTATAGTTAATTCAGGCTTTAGATCCTCCTCCCCCCCAAGAAGCCTGTCCCGTATTTACAGTTCTTAAATCTGGCAACCCTGATCGTGAACCCATACGAAACAGAAACAAATGAAGAAGGATAATAATTTTCACTTCTTGATTCTATCAAGGCAGCACTTTATTCGCTGTAATTTTACATGAAATTTACATTTTATTTTTTTTCAATAATATTTACTTACATATAAAGCTATATATCTTACAAAAGTAACGGAGCAGTAGTCGTATCCGTAGCTTTGACAGTACATGAGCTTAAACTCTCAAAGTAACTTTTTTTCTTTGTTTAACAACAGTTCCGTCTTTTCGATTTTTTTTTCTTCAGAGGATGAGGAGAAAGAGGTAAAGACAAACATACTTAACTTATACTTTCGGAAAAATTATATGGAAGTATAATTTTGAAATATAATATTTGGAAATATAATATAATTTATGGAAGAGCAACTGCCCCCTTCTGACCCGCCTAAATGATTGGCCAATTTAAGAAGATAAAGTAAGGTGTTTCAATGCTTATTTGTTCTCAAAATTAATTTTTTAAATCTGAATGAGGACAAAAATGGGTATAAAGCCATTATTTTTGCAAATGGTGCGGGATTCACATTCGTCGAAACGTTTAGTATCAACGACTTTGAAAAATCGAGTTCAATGATCGATATTTCAAAAATATTTCTTTCATAAATGTTAGTTCCTTGTTGATACTATCACACCACAAAACAATCTAGAGCGAATTCCTCTCAACTAGGTCAAAGAGCGCTGCCAAAAACCCGTACGTACGGGTAACATTAATAACATCAAAAAAAAAAAAAATTGCATTTAATTTACGAATATTTCTGTTATACAGGTTAGTACGTACCATAAAAAAATTGAGATATCACATGGATTTATTTGGGCTTTGAATGTAAAACGAAAAAAATGTCGATTCACTTTAAAACCAGCTAAATTGAAGTTATTTGATCTGTGAATAAGTTGAACAATATTTCTGAAGAGAAAGAAGAACACAAACCTAAAGACGTACACTAAATGTTATTCAGACGAGAGAAAAAAAAAACATTTTTGAAAACATGAAGTGGGTACAGATTGATTTATTTTTGCGCCTCTTCTGTAATTAAAAAAAATTATAAAAACCTAACTTTTCACTTTTATACATTTCAATTCAATGATTTTTAAAACTAACTTAACACCGAATTATATTTTACGAATTTTCTGTGAACATAAAAAGTAGGCTTTACTAAGTATTGCCCTGGTTTTTGAAACAGATCTACCTCATTCTTTAAACAATGGCGGAAGTTTGCCCACGAGCAATAAAAAGGCAGCTTAAATGACATAATTTGTTGGCAGAATCTTGTTTGTTTTCCAAGTTCCGAGCAATATTTACAATACTTATCGCTCCTTCCATTTACCGAAAAATTCACGGTGTATACAGCTGCTTTTTATGTGCAGCGAAATAGATAAAAATTGCACAAACCACACTTCTGGTTTTAATGTTACGGTGTTCTAAAATTGAAAGTTTTTTCACACTAATTTTAAAATGTATCACACAGGATTTTTATTGGTACGTCTTAAAAAACAATAAAATAGAATTCTTAAGATTTTTTCTTTAAAATTAAAAGAATTTAATGATTTTTTTTCAATGCATTGTAAACTTTGTTTGTTATTTGCAACTTCAATTTCTTCGAAATAAAAATAAAAATATATGCTCAATCAACGATAATTTTAGAAATTTCCCAGACTTAAAATCATCAACTTCTTTTTCATTTTTAACTGTGTTGAGCATAAATGTAGCTTAAAGTGGATATGTATTTGGAGATTCCTATGACACTAAAACACGTTTAGCACGGTTTTGACGATTTAGAAATTTTTTACTGTCACATGCAGGACAAGATGTCTAGTTTTCTGTGTAGCGTCCCATTATTTGTTTATTTTTGAGACTAACTGTAAAAAATATATTTAGCTGCAGCGCAAAGTACCGTAAAAAGGGGTGAATCGGTACACTTTTTAGCTTTGATTTAAAAAAAAAGTAGTTAGAAGATTTTTTTAAATTTGATTTTTTTGGTAAAAACTTCGGTCTTGCTTTTGCTTTTGATATTCCAAGCAAAGACAAAACATTTTGAACAGCTATTATTTGTAAAAAAAGGAATTTAGGAGTGTTTCGAATTACCCCGCTGATAGGGGTCAATCGGAACAAATGATAAAGTTTTTAACAGCGCGGGTCAGCTACACGGCAAAAAAAAAGCTGTTGCTTTTACAGTATAATACCAGTAGCAGAGGTTCCAGTTCAAAACAGTAGAAGCACAGTAATAAACTACGAAACTAGCTATTTTACAGTTTGTTACTGTAAAACTAGCAATTTTACAGTTTACTACTGTAAAATTAGTTGTATTATACTGTAAAAACATCTATTTTTAGTGCAGTGAGAACATATTTATATACTCTAAAAACGTACAAACTCTTGTCATCAATTCTAAACTTTTGAAGTTCGCCAAGTAAATCCTAAAATCTGAACCTCAGTTGACTTTACATTTTTGTATTGTCCGAAAGTGTATGCTGTGTTATCGCCGTATCAGTAGATTGCAATAAATTATTTTCAACTAGAAGAAACTAGTGAAAATTGCTTCGTATATTTCCCAACTAGTGTAGAGGGTTCAAAAGTTGAATTTAGGTTGAGTTTAGATAATTTTGTTGATGGCAACATAATCTTGTTTAATGGCCTGATAATGAGAGATAGAGCAAAAACTCAATAATCATTTCAACCACTACCTTTATTAGATAACAGAGATACAATACTATTTCTGCTTATAAGCCAATTGTTATGATAGTTCAGCGCTGATTGATAAAATAAACAAGTAGATGATGTGAGAAACTATACTGAGTCTTTTAATTGAACTATTTTAAACAGATTTAACGCAACAAAATAGCATTTTTAGCAGTGAGAATAAAAAAACATAAAGTAAAACTCAAAATGTGGGCAATTAGTGTAAAAATTTTATCTCGAACGTTATTCATTTATTTATTTTCAAAAATAAAAAATTAAAGTTGGCCATTGTTGCTGGAGTTAAATATGTTTAAAATCAAACTTAATAAAAAAAGTTAATTAGCTTTTTAAACTAAAAAATAAAACTACAGAATTGAAGCAGTCTTGTAAAGATATTTTTAGTAATCTATAATAATAAAAGCAAGTGTAATGTGTCTGTCTGTGACATTCTGTCTGTCTGCCTGTCTGTCCATTTGACCGAGCTCTCCAGCCAAATCTATCGCACGCAGGGACCTGAAATTTTTTACACGGAAGCACAAAGGGGCTGGCCACCAGACCTCGAAGCCCGATTTTCGATTTTTGAATTAGAAATTTTTTTAAAAATCTATATATATAAAAGAAAGTCGTGTTAGTTACACTATTTATAACTCAAGAACGGCTGTACCGATATGGCTAAAAATTGGTGGGTAGGTAGCTTAGAGCCAGGAGACGGACATAGGCTATAATTTATGTGTGTCATTTATGTGTATCAGTTACATAAATAGAAAAACTGTCTTATTGACTAAGCCTTTTTACTAAGCCTTTTTTGACACCTCCATGGCTGAGCGACAGCTACACGTTCTGGCAGCTACCGGTGCGCAGTAAACAGGTTGTAAGCTAGCGGTGCGTTGAGTGTTATTTGACTTTTTTGTGAAGTAAATTACAAACAAACGCTTTACTTTCCTTGAAATTTATATGTGATAAGCTGTCAGAAACGATTGCTCATTCCTAGGATCCTGATAATCCCAACCGATATGCCGTTTGAATTTAAAAGACTTCAATTTCCTATCCGTCTTGCATTTGTCATGACCTTTAACAAATCACAAGGCCAATCCTTAAAAGTTTGTGGTTTTGAATCTAGAATATCACCGTTTCTCCCATGGTCAATTATATGTGGCATGTTTACGGGTCGGAAGACCATCTGTGTTGTTTCTTTTTGCGCCTGATAATAAAATAAAAAATGTTGTGCATCACAAGGTACTTTAGTGAAGAGCAACCTATGTACTGAAATGCAGAAACAATAATGAATGATTAATGTAGGTACTTAATTTTATTTGTATTTTCTATCTACGGGGAATGTAGTGGGGGGGGGGGGGAACCAGTCTACATGTCGTACGCTACTATTCGTGCTCCCCGATTTTCGATTTTTGAATTAGAAATATTAAAAAAAAAAAAAAATCTATTGTTTTTAAGATTATTTCACGTGACGTCATAGTTTCTCCAAGGACAGAATCCGCTGTTTGACGTCATAAATTCGTTTTTCATTTTCGGGAATGGTTTTTACTGTAG
>JAXGGA010006930.1:0-66145 GCA_038373865.1 Uloborus plumipes
GACCAACTTTTTAAATGTGTACAAAATACTCAATTTGAAGTATGTACTTATACCAATATTTAGCATTTAATTAACTTTTAAAAGTAGCACTGAAAAACAAAACAAAAAACAGAACGCTTCTGAATTATTGCGTTGTATTTGAAGATATTAGGTATATGAGCAATTTATTGCCTTGAGCCGTTTAAAGGTAGGAACTCATAGTGGATAGTCAAAAAATCGACTCGAAATCATATGGTTTCAGATTTGGAGCCAGGTATACCCAGAAATCCATTGTGTGCATGCAGATTTCGTTCTTGCTAAATCCAAGGGCCTGAAAGTCCTGTGGCCGGTCTTTACCCTTAACCATAGTGCAGAGTCCACGGGAGACTGTTCTCCCCTTCAAAACCACGCCTAAACTGTGAAGGTGGTGTTGCGATCATGCGCGGCCACTTCAGACTGCTCCCCATTTGAGTGCCTTCTTTTCTCAGGAGCCATTCCAGTTCTCTCTTATTCCCATTTGGTGCGAAAAAGGAGCTTGAATCAACATCAACGCATGTTTGAAAAATCAGTTCTTAAAGAACCATACAAAGCACTTTTTTACTAAATAATTGTACTGAATTGGTAGCGCAGTACAGTTATTAAACAAATCATTTCGTAATTTTAGCTGATATAGAAATGGATTACACAATTTTCAGAAAAATTCCTACCACCAAATTTTGATTGCACACAAAATAAGGAAAAAAGTTAAGACGTACACTTATTTCGCAAAAGTATAAGGACACTTGCTCTGTAAATTTGTTCACATAAAATATAGGCTTCGGCTGACATTTCTAAATAAAAATCAAATCATCCGTGCTTTTAGGGGTGATAAAATCAGATTGTTTACCAAAAAATAATACATAAAGGTAGTTAACCATAACTTTTTTTCGCACATGTTTCAGCAAAATATTTTTTCTTTGAACTAGAATGAGTGTAATATTTTAAAACCTAAGACCTAGGATGCAATCGAGTTTCTGTAAAGATCCAATGAACCAGATTTATGATCTGACTTAAAAGTCTTATTGGAACGTTGAATGATAAAATTCATATTTTTTTCCTGTGTTCCTGTGTAACAGAAGCGAAGCGCATAGTAGGCAGTCCTCTTCAAATTACGTGAGCCAATCCAATGCTCCAGAATACAATGTGATATCACAAAGATGCCGGATAACAATTACCAATGTCTTTCTTAATTTGTTTCCAGCATAATTTCTGACTTCGAGTAAACCCAAAATACTCACCTATCATAAATTGTTTCGCGAAAAACTCTTGTACTTGTAAAATAAATACTAAATTATGTCATAGTATTGGTATCCAGAATGAACAAACAACAGTTAGAACGTTCTAGTTAGATGATGAAGACAAATTTTCAATCTCAAAAGAGCACTACGCAATTCAGAAACTGCTATGAAGTTTCTGTTCTAAAGTTAGACTTGAAACGCAACAAAAGAAATCTATGTTAATCCGGAATTAATAGCTCGGAAGCATTAAGCAAAGCTCAGACATTTACATGGGATAAGCTGGAAATGTGCTGTTTAGAAAACTCACAAAATCGTCTTTCAAGGACAAAATATTTTATAAGTTTGTCAAAACTTTATTGTTTAGAGAGAGTGAATAGTGAGAGGCAGGAAAGAAGTAGTAAAAAACAAGATTTTGCACAAAAAAAAAATTTGGAGATTTTTTTTTCACCTTACTCTAGACAAGGATTCTATTTTGTACACTTTTTTTTCTTTTGCAAAATATATACAAAATGTACATAACGGAAAAAATGAAAATCCAATATTATCCGTGAAATTCTTGCTATGATTTAATATAATATTTTAAAATTGTATTGCGATATTCTTTATTAATAACAAACTATTTTGAATCTGCATTTAATTAAACATATTATTGCTTATCATGGCTTGTCATGGTCTAAGAAGCTTACAGAGGAAACTTTAATGCAATTATCAACATTTTTTTAGTAATAAATTAATATAATCATATTCAACAAAATGAAAAAGCTGCAATAATTGCATTATTATATTGTCTAAATTGGAGGGGAAAAAATAAAGACATACATAATAATAATAAGTCACATTAGTGTTTTTATTAAGCAATCAGGGGCTAAAATTCAAAGTTCTGAGTTTAGCGACAGCCCGACAGTCTTCCAAAACTTATCTTTTATGTGATCAGTTTTTTTTTTTTTCCTTTCTTTTTTTAGGAGCGGTGGGGATTAAGTGAAAATAGTAATAATGTTTGACTACACTGTGAGAGAAAACTATATTCTTAAAAACTTTTTTTCTTTTTATCATAACTTAATTCAATCTTATATATTATCTCTCTAACCTGTTTTTCTGTTACCATGCCAGAACTTCTTCATTTCTTTATCGAATTCCATGATTTACCCCTCATTTAAAAGCTTATCGCTCTGGCTATTGGCGAAAAACAGAGCAGCTGTCTAAAAATTCTACAGCTGTCTTTTTTTTTCTTTTTTTTTTTGTGAAAAAAAAAAATCTGTTTTTTATTACACATTATTTCAATGAATAGCATACGAAAGCTAAGATGCAGTAGCGTCGTAGACAGCGCGTTGCGTTAGAAACGTAAAGACCACAGGTTCGATCTTGCTGTGTGTTTTGTCGCTTTTTATTGACATTTTTTACCGGCTAATTTTGATTCAAATTGCAAAGAATATATAACCTAAATTTATTGAAGGATTTTAAACCATGGTTTTTCTATTGTATAAAAACCAGCGAAGAAAATGTTTTTTATAGTATGAATAATATTTCTTAAAGGTGCTTTTTTTAGTTGTGTCCTTAAAATTTCATAAAAAATACAAAATAAGGTATTTCATTTTCAGCGAAAAATAACAATCCGCTTTGTACCTGTTTTTCGAAAAGTTGCCGTTAAAAATCGAATTTTTGAATTTCAGCTATCAGGAGCGAAAGTTTCAGGCTGGTCAGTTAGTTTTCTCTTATTTTGTTAAAATAAGTGAAAAATTTAAAAAAAAGCCCTAATTCAGAAAAGGTTCATGAATAACACAAAACAATTTAGATTGTTTCAATAATGTCCAGCTTTAACATTTATACATTGCATGGAGCCTGAGCAAACATATAACTCATAGGTAAAATATTCTGCATTTCAATAAAATTTTGCCCGAGTTTGTCTATTTTAAATTATTACACGAATTCAATGTCCATTAGGGATCGTTAGCTGCTGTTTTTTCCCCAAATCAGTGACAATCTATAAACACATGAATTAGAGTAAAATTCTTTTGTGTGAAATTTTCAATTTCTTGTTCTCTCCCTATAATTATTTTTCTCTTTCACGAATGATTAAAGAAGTAAAAGAAAAATTAGTTTTGTCGTTGGATGTTATTTTCTTTTCTTAAAAATTATTTCAAACAATAAAATATTACTTAATGCTAAAAATTAGCAAATTCCTATTTACTATACAAACGTCATTTCATTCCCAGAGAGTATTTATTACTTATTTTGATTTGTTCAAGGAAAACTTTTTTTTTGCTGTTTTGTTTTATGTTCAGAATGATTTGAAGGTTTTAACTACGTGCATTTTATTCTGTTGAGGGACTAAATGCTGTTCTTCCTCAATGGGAATTCAGTATTTTTAGCTTCTTTAATCGGTTTATTTAGGAGGTAAAAAAAATATTGAAAAAAAAAAAAAAAAAAACTAGTAGCTACTTAACTTTGCATCACACTCTTAAGAAATTCGTTCTAACTCATGTAAAACCATTTTAATAAGACTTTTGTATAGAGAGAGATTTTTTTTTAAATTGATAAATCTTTAATTTATTATTATTATTTTTTAATGTACATGATTCTTCAATGCTATGCACGAGTTTTCAAAAAATTTGGGGCCCTAGGCACAGGCCTAGTTGGTCTGTGAGTTAATCACTCTTTTTATTGCATTAATATTATGTTGAATTTGTATGATATTTTTTAAAAGAGGAGGTGCCAAAAATTTCCAATGAAAAAAGGTACCCCAAACTCTCAATTTTTGAAATCTTCCCGTATTTTCCCCTATTTGCGAAAAAATAGACCTTCGTTCCTGAAGAAAAATGTACATATTTGGCAGACTTAATGTGTAGCATGATTGTGAAATTTAAAAAAGCTTGGCGAAACAGTCATTCCAAAAATAATGTTTAAACACGAAATAAATAAAATTAATTAAAAAAAAACTCTGTCAAGGAAATAAATTGATCATAAAAAAACACTACATGTTACATTAAAATATATTTGTTTCAAAAGTCTATTATCCACAACTGAACTGTTTTTTTCACACACTAGTCAAGAGGCAAGCTCTAAAAGCTCGAAAATGCGTTTTTACTCTTAATTAAAAAAAAAAATTCTGTAAAAGTTACAACATTTCGAACTGCAATCTATACATATTTAGATACATTTCTTTCGGTAAAAAGCATTGTAGTCACGATTGAATAATTTAATGTCATACCAAGGCTACACTGGATAGCGTTTTATACAGGCTTCTTCATTACTCAAAACATCAATGGTAAAGATTTGCCCGCTAGAGAGCGCTGAACAAGGACCTCCCAAATGTTTGTTTACATTTATTAGCATGTTGTTTCTGCTGTAAAAAGTGATGTTTATCCTATCTTTTAGGGTTAAAAAATATTGACATAGTTAACTGAAGTGGAGTACAGAGTGAATTGATGCCGAAGGCCCTCTTAGTACTGCTTTTTAGGGGAAATAAATTCCCTTTTCAGGTAAAGTTGGTCGCAACTCATGATTCAGTCATACGACATTCATTCATTGTTTACATGACATATAGCAATGGCGTTCAATTTTGACATCTCTGCATTAATAAAATATACGCTTTTCTTCGCAGCCGATAAATAAAAATGTAGCAATGAAATAATATTGTTCTATTTACTATTTTGTTTCATTATTGTTGCTCACACGATCTTAATTGCTACGCAAAAGTTCAGATGTTCATGTTGATGGCGTTGGCGCATCAGAGCGATAAATGGCGAATCTATTCGTCGAGACAGTTCATTTTTTCATTTTGATACTCCAGAATGAAATTTACCGTAATGAAACGATGGTGTACAACGAAAAGACGATTGACAACAAAATATATTAATTTTTTTAGTAACAACGAAATGAGCATGTATAACCGCTTGGTACTAAAGAGCAATACAAGTACGAAAAAAATAAACAAAACTACAATATTACAACGACCAACTGAAAAATTTTGTTTTCATTTACACAACATTAAAAGGTAATGTTCTTTTTATGTTAAAATTCACACATTGATAACATTTCGATAATTGGGAATCTGGTGTGGTTGCCAAATTTTTGGCGATAATTACTTTATTTTGTTGCTCTTTAGTTTATGTTTGCGAAGGAAGTATTTCCCTCGCTCATAAATTGGGCACAAAGATTTAACGCCAAAAGGGAAAGATAACCAGACTTCCAATCACCGAAATCTTCCCTTTTTTGTTTCTAATTTCACACATACGTTTAATACTTGAAAGTAAAATAATGGGCCAACTGAAAAAAAGCTGCGAAATAATCTGAGAATTCTTATTAAAAAACTCGCCAAATCAACTTTAAAAGCTCCATTAGCATGTAACATAATAAGTTTAATAAATATATCGAGCCATTATTATCATTGAAATTTAAATTAAAATGCAAAATAAGAGAAAAGAAGCAACCATGCAAGCTTAAAATTTTAATCTTCGCTTAGGCGGTAAGAAAATACATCGCCAAGTTAAAAAAAACGTACCTATAACTGAAACGTACATACTACCAAAGATCTCGGTTATTGAAATATTCTCAAAAAGCTTTACGGAGAACCAATTCTTGATGTGCTTTTCAAGATATTAGTGCCATAGTCATTCCAAAATGTCCATTAAAATGTAAAAAAATCGCCAAATATATTAATTTGACCATCTGAACTCATCAAAAGTTTTGATGGAACTATCGTTCCAAAATCGCCATTTATCGCTCTGCGGTGCCAGTGTCGTTTCATAGTTGATTAATAATTAGAATCAATTAAAATGAATAATAATTCGCTAACGAATTAAAACAAGCCGTTAAAATGCAGAATAAACCAACAAATCGAACGAGCTATTAAATGAAGTTAAAATATAATAAAATAAAATTGAATGCCAAATTGTAAAATGGTCGCCAACAAATTAACTTTTAATTTTGTCTTTTATTTATCTGATTTGTTTATAATGTTAGTTACCATAAACTTCAATAGATGTCGCTGGAAAAGGACCTCCGTTTTTATCCCAAGGATTTTGATCAAATGAAGAAGCCTGTATAAAACGCTATCTAGTGTAGCCTTGGTCATACTATAAATGTTTTCTCAAAATTAGGAATTTTACCTTTTGATTGGCTTTTGAAACAAACGATTCAAATCTATCTTTTTTTTTATAAAAAATGGACGTATGTATGTTTGTTCCATATACAAATCCACAGTTTTCGTCGGATTTTTATCAAACTTGGCACAGAGGTTCCTTGATGCACTAGACTTCACATAGGAGAAGTTTTGAAATTTTTAAAAAATCCAAAAAGCTCAGATCAAATTTTTTGGCTCAAAATAACCATTTTTTTTCAATTTTGAACAGATAGTATAGAGAAATGCCTTTAAGCAGACAAATTGATTAAATTTAACACATTTAAATATGAGTATTTTCCAACAATGATTGCGATTAACAATGAATTACACCGGTCAACACGATTTTTGAGTCTGGCTTCTGAGTATGAAATTTTATTTGGTTTTATGTTTCTAATAAAGGAAAAAATAATTTTTTCGATCAAAGTTTGTTTTTGTAGAAATTATGGGTTTTTTTTTTATTTTTAAAAGAAACACAGGATTTTTTCAATGACCCAAGTAAAAAAATGCTAACATGAATGTTTTGCTTCTGCATTTAATAAATTCATCGCAAACAAAACAAAATTCATCAGCTTCATGTTTACACTGTTTTGAAGCCATTTTCAAACTTAGTAATAGACACAAGAATGCTTGTTTTCCATATGTTCTCTTATTCTTTGCTGTTGTTATCACAAAAAACAACAAATCTTGCAGACGATAAATAAATTAAATAATTCGAAGAAATTGCAGACGATAAAAAAACTCAAAAATAGCAAATGTAAAACTCAACAGACGATAATTTTACCAACAAAACTTTAAAAAATCGATGAAAGTCGTTTTTTCTTTAGCTAAGCAATTAAAACCTTCAAAGTGACCTGAAACAGTCAAAAGCAAACTTTAAAAGCCAAGAATGGATATTTGAGTCTTTTTCGATGCCTACTATTAGAATTCATGCATTAAAACAGAAACTCAGAAAAAAAAATTTTTTTGTTGACCGGTGTTATCAATTTAAGGCTCACCTATTTCATTTCAGCATGAAATAAGTTAATTAAAATTCATTCAAACAATTTTTTTAGAGCTACTAGCTTATTACCCGGGCAACGCCAGGTAATAAGCTACATAAATTCAGCCTTGTAGTTAATTTGTTTGCTTTATTCACAATTGACTTCATAATTACAATTGTGTATTTGTTTTTGGCAACAATTAAAAGGCTTATCCCACAGACCGACCCACAACAGATCAAAAACTAATAATAATTTCAAATAGAAGAAGAAAGAAAGATTACGAATTCAACATTTCTCTCTCTCATTTCTGCCATAGAAGGGTTTACGCGAGCCCTCAAGCCAGAAAGAGAAACAAAAGTGAGCGTAACCGCCTGACCGAAGATTACGTTTTCTTCTGTGTGTTGCGTAAGGATTAGCTCACTGGACCAAGGCCGACGAAAACGGACGAGGCCTTGACCCTTGCGATCGGATGCGACGGACCAGACCCCGTGCCCCAGACCCATAGACCCCGTTCGGAACATTCAGTCAGGGTCAGCCCAGAATGATCACTCGAAGTGTTACGTAAAGTTACGCAATGATTGGTACTGTTCGTAACATTTGTCTTCGGTCGTGACACGTGGATGAGTGTTGTTAGCCTGACGCATACACATGACCGACAGCAAAAGAGTAAGAATAACGTTTTCGAAAGTAGTACGCAGAATAATTTTGTTTGTATATCGTTAATTATTCAAAAGAGAAAACATAAGTGAAAAATACCTTCACAAAGAGTGACCGTTTTGGAGCAAGCTTCAATTTTTAATTAGCATTGGATGCCAGAGTTTATCTTTCCAATTTTTATTGTCAACAAAATGTTCGATTCAATTCAAAAGGTTGACCCTTGCGATCGGATGCTATGGACAGAACCCGGGCCAGAGACCCATAGTTCCCGTTCGGAACATTCAGTCAGTGTCAGAACAGAATGGTCACTCGAAGTGTTACGTAAAGTTATGCAATGATTGGTGCTGTTCGTAATGTTTGTCTTCGGTCGTGACACATGGATGAGTGCTGTTAGCCTGATGACGGACATACACATGCTTTTTCGTGACCCGCAGCAAAAAAGTACGAATAACGTCTACGAAAGTAGTACGCACAATAATTTTGGTTGTATATCGTTAATTATTCAAAAGAGAAAACATGAGTAAAAAACGATTTCACGTAAAGTGACCGTTCTGGAAAAAAGTTCAATTTTTAATTAGCAATGGATTTCTGATATTCATTGTCTGCAAAATGTCCAATTCAATTCAAAACGTTCTAAATCTCAGAGTATTTCATTTGACCAATTAAAAAATAGTTTAATTGCTTCATATTAATTTCCTTCATTTATAACTTGCTAATTTTCTTGTTTGAATATAAAGCTTTTTCCATGAAATGCTTTTTTGAAGAAAATTATCCATACACAGTACACACACATATGCTATATAGTGCATGGGAGTCTAGTGACTACGGCATCGAACTCGAGATCGGAGGATCCTGGACTCAATTACGGGATGCGTGTTCGATAAATTCTGTGGGTCCGAAAGTTTTGGGATAGTTCTCAGTGGCGGATTTACCATATCGAAAATGTCGCTATTGCGAAGACCCCCAAGACAATAGGAGCTCCGCACAGTGACGTATTCATGAGGTGGGCTGACAGGACTGCAGTCCACCTTAAAATTCTCAAAAAAAAAAAAAAAAAAGAATTTTTTAAAAAAAAATCCCTTTCTCGTCTTTGGGAAAACACACCATGACAAAAACTTTCGCAAGTAAAACCTGAGTATTAAAGGATAAAACTGAGAGAAAGAAAAGGAAAATTATTTTAACCTTAAATTCGAGATATATTTTGTTTCCACTCAGTGCAGTCACCAAAGAGGAATAATGCTGTATATTCTTTACTAGTTTTTCGGAAAAGGGTCACCTTTTAGTGATGTAAAGAACTTGAAAATGTAAACATTGCTGGTGTTGAAAGTTGGAATATATTATCAAATGAATAAAAAATGGCAAAACTTTTTCCCCTAAAAATTAAATAAAACAAGAAGCTAAAAATATTATTTAAGAACATCCGAGAGTCTGTATTATTAAGATTAAACAATTAAAGCATCCGAAATGTATGTCTCGTACTCAGTACATTAAAATATCAGTACATTATACAAAATCATGGCAAGTCTTAATTAAAAAGGGGGGGGGGAGATAATGAAATCCGGGACCTTAATAGAGAGCCGCCGAGCTATTTTCCCTTTTTTATCCCAACTTCTTTTCTGTCACGAAAATCACAGCAAAGAGGAGACAAATAAATGGCATACCGAGAATGTTTGAAAAAAAAAAGATAAAATAAATTAGAAAAGGAGAGTTAAAATTTTGTAATGAAAATTCCCATTATTCGTTCTAGATATTTAAAGGAAAAAAACGAAAGTAAAACAGAACTTGATCAAAAGTTTCAGGAAGCATGATACTCAAGTTGAGATACAGAGAACTATGCTTTTGGAGTTTTTCTAGAAAAATTTACCGGGGAGAATTTCGAATTCTCTCTTTTTTCTTTGAACGAAGGTCCAAAAATGGTCAGGGATTACAATTTTAGAACTTTAATTTTGAAATATTTCTCGGAGAATGTCCCTTATCCTTTCCTTATCCGAACATCGCTAATCTAATCAGTCTCCAATCATAGCTAATTTGAATGATTTTTTTTTTTTTTGAAAAATATGAGAATGGAGAAAAATGAGTTTTCAGCCACAGAAACAAACAACTTCTTAATCAATTAAGAAAGGTTGAAATTTTTTCTTTAAAAAGAAAGAAAGAAAAAAACGTGTAGCGGAGAAATTGTAACATTAAATATCATTGTCATTAAATTAATAACACTGGTCTACAAAAAAAAAAAAAACTTTTTTTCTATTAAATGGAGGAAAATACCTGATCTTAGTTTTTAATGATGAGTTGGATTCAAATATGTAAAAAGTTTTTCTCCATCACCCACAGATTTTTTGTAACATTCGACTGAATTTTGAAAGAAATGCGCATATTTACATACATAGCTAATACAAAATAACAATAAAAAACTTAGTTGTTCGTTTCTTTTAGTATTTGACATCAGGAATATCCCTTCTAAGAATGTAGTATTAATCAGCAAGAATTTATTCACTTGGACAATGGCGGCCCTCCAGAGATGCGTTTTTTTAGCTTTACATAAATAATGTGTGGAAAATCTGGTTTTAACTGTTCAAATCCAGCACCAGGGTTTCAAAGCTTTTAAAATGGCCTAATTCAGTGTGTATTGCCAGTAGAATAAAAGGGTCCAGTCTTTTATTTTAAAAAAAATATTGTCATTGCTGCCCCATTAACAGATAAGAAAACATCATTGTGTAAAATCCCCACAGTAAAAAAAATTGTTTTGTTTAATTTTAGACCAAACATGATTGATATGTGCTGTACTAATCTATATATATAAAAATGAATGTTGGTAAATGTGTATATGTGTATATATGTGTGTGTGTTCCCTAAGATCTCAGAAACTACCCGGGAGATTTGACTGAAACTTTCACCGTTTGTTCCTTTTGGTACTGGGAAGGTTTAGAGACCAGTTTCAACAAAATCCGAAGGGTAGTTATTTTTTTATTTCAATTTTAGACCTGATTCTGTCTTTGTAATTTCAATTTAAAACTCCATTTTCGAAGGCTTTCATCAATCCAATCGAGTATTTAGTGTATCAACTCAACTCTCTGGCAGATAGTTGGAATTGCTTGCTACCGTAAATTTGTCGATCTTTTAAATCGCGCCAAGAGCCCTCAATAATGGAAGTTTTCCCAATAACTGTCTGAAGTACAAAGGATAAAAAAGATATTTGATTAACAGATTAATCTTTTTTTAAAAACAAATGAGATTCAGTTTCATATTTTGAACTCCTTTAGATTTGTAGATGCTTAGATGTCATGCATTATTTTCCAAACGAGTACTATTTTGTTCTTTATCAAAGTATGTTACTATATTTTCTCGCCAAACATCCAATCAATAGTTCGTTTTCATGCCCATACTATTTGCTATGATATACCGCAATGTTGGAAATTATTTTAACGCCTTACGGAATGGTGTACATTTAGCGCCAAATATAATATTCAAATTGATTTCAGATTGCCAAAAAGTAATTGATCAGTACATTTTTACAGCGTAATTGTTCATACGTAAATTTTTCTTTATTATTGTTCACCGTTTTTTTTTTCTTCTTTTTTGTCATTTAAGGGAGCAGTTGACGGTCTACTTTTTTGAATTGATCAGTGCATTTTTACAACGTAACTGTACATCTGTGATTTTTTTTTTTTTTGTTCACCATGCTTTTTTTCTGAACTTAAGGGAGCAATTGATGGTCTACTTTTTTGGATTGATCTGTGCATTTTTACAACGTAATTGTACATATGTGCATTTTTTTTTATTGTTCACCGTGCTTTTTTTCTTTTTTTTTTGAAATAAAAGGAGCAATTAATGATCTATTTTTTTTGGATTGATCAGTGCATTTTTACAACGTAATTGTACATACGTAAATTTTTCTTTATTGTTGTTCATCGTGCTTTTTTTTTTTTTTTTTTGAATTTAAAGGAACAATTGATGGTCTACTTTTGTAAATATGTATATTTCTCTTTATTACTGTTCACCGTGGGGTTTTTTTTTTCTTTTTTTAAAAGGAGCAATTGAAGGTCTACTTTTTTGGAATGTCCAGTGCATTTTTAGAACGTAATTGTAAATGTGTAAATTACTCATTGTTATTGTTCACCGTGCTTTTTTTTTTTTTTTTTTGAATTTAGAAGAGCGATTGATGGTCTACCTTTTGGACTGTCCAGTGCATTTTTGCAACGTAATTGTAAATGTGTACATTTCTCTTTATTTTTGTTCACCGTGCTTTTTTTATAACTTTAAAGTAGCTATTTGTAGTCCAGTCACATTCTATTGTAAATATGTCGATTTCATTTTATTACTATTCATTGCACTCTCTCTCCTTTTTAATTAATTTAAAAGAGCTATTCATGGTCCTGTCACATTATACATTTTATGTGTCTCTACATTTTATTTTCAAAACGAAGATCTCTTTTACACGATTTGTGGAGAGCTTCTTCGTCTTGATGTGTAAATAAAATTCCTATCTAAAATCAAATTATGTGTAAAGTTTTTCATTGTTCGGTATTTTTTTAATTTTTATAAAAATAATTGGTGGCCTATTTGTAGATTGTTCAGTGCGTAACTTCAACTTTGCTTGATTTAGAATTTTTAAAATCTTTCATGCCTATTTTCAACAACGCTTTAAAGATTTTTACATCCAAAACACCATGTGGAGGCGATATACAGGGTGTCCACTCCAATCGTGGACCAATAGCTAATTTCTAAACCGTTAGAGATAAGCATATAGTTTATTTAGGAAAAAATCTCCAAATTACGAAAGGAATTTTGGGTCCATTCAATGTTTTTCAAAAAATCAAATTTTGAAAGAGTTACGAAATTTAAATTTTTATACAGCCCCCCAGTCCTATCAATCATATTTAGTAAAACATTCTTGACACTGTAACGTTTAAAACTAAAAAAAAATCACTCTTCTACGACAAAAATTGACCGAGTTATGACGTTTTGAAAAATCAAGATTTTGCATTGTTTCATGACGTCATCGAGAGATCGCTTTAGGGACCGTATGCGAAATCCTTCAAAATCTTGATTTTTCAAAACGTCATAACTCGGTCAATTTTTGTGCTAGAAGAGTGATTTTTTTTTAGTTTTAAACGTTACAGTGTCAAGAATGTTTTACTAAATATGATTGATAGGACTGGGGGGCTGTATAAAAATTTAAATTTCATAACTCTTTCATAATTTGATTTTTTGAAAAACATTGAATAGACCCAAAATTCCTTTCGTAATTTGAAGATTTTTTCCTAAATAAACTATATGCTTATCTCTAACGGTTTAGAAATTAGCTATTGGTCCACGATTGGAGTGGACACCCTGTATACTACATCTAGGCAGAACAACGTCTGCCGGGTTCTGCTAGTTTTATCTAAAAAAACCTTTCAAATCTTAATATGTTTTCTTTATTTTGACTGAATACGCGCTAATGGTAACAAAGCCAGCGTGTTTCAATCATGCAATAGTATAAATCGTTAAGCTTCAAAAGAGCTAATACCACCAAGTTTCATCTGTTTTATATTAAAATACGAATATAACTTTTACAAATTCAACACTAATACAGTATACTGAAGCATTTAACTTCGAGTAAAATTTTATAAATTCTTTACGTTTGCATTCAAATATAAAAACACGGAAAATAATTCAATTCAGGGAGCCTAATATCACGAAAAATCGTGTCATTAAGAAAGACCACTGTAGTAATAGCAAACCTGACTATCTATCTCTACATTTCTTGCTTTTATGATAAGATTTGATTGTTAATTATTAGTTTTTATCATTACGTGACAAAGGAAAACACGGAAAAAATAAATATCAAAAACCCATGATCAAGCAAAAACTGTGGATGAGTGTGAAAAATTGAGCTGTGAAGAATTCTGATTGGATTGAAAGCAGCGTGTCAAAAAGTTTCCCAGAAATACTATAAATGTTTCATTTAACAAAATCTTTGTTGACCAGTGTAATAAATTGGTAACCAGTAATCAGTCAATTTTCTCCTGTTGATTAATTGGTATTCGATAATAGGCCCATTTGCTTGTCGGTTCACCCAAAATATAAATGTAATCAAACTTCGCTTTAAAACTTACGCCTTAAGAGCGTAAGCTTTTCTCATCAGGAAAATTCATTTTCTTCTCTTTATAGCCAGAAAATAAAAGAGGCAGTCAGAACCGAACTAAATGAAACATAAATAGATCTTTATTTTATTTTTATTTCATTTTTACTCTTTTTCATGTGTTTCCATGAAATTAAATGGTGTTTATTCCATTTCGCTTAATGCATTTTTCACACTTCTCTTCGGGTGTTTCGGAAGAGTGAAAATTCGTGTTCACGAAGATTGATGAATTTTCGTTTTCGTAGCGTTTATACTCTATTCTTCTTACAGGAATGATCATATAAGGCTAATGATGAAAGTAAAGTGCTAAACACAATATAATATAAATTTACTTTTTATACTCCAAACGCTCCTCAACCCATAATTTAAAAAATATTATCCAACCTTGACGAGTTTTTACTAATTGGACACAGCAGTTTTACAAGAACGCCGCCGGAAGAAATCCAAATCATTGTCACTATTAAATGTCATTAAAACAGCCGAGAGACGAACCCGAACTTTCAGTATACCATTATTGTGTTCCTGTACCAAGGATTTATAGAAGGAAGTTCCATAGAAAAACGAGTTTGTCATTTTTGTCGCCGCTCATTGTCTGTTTGAAACAAGATAGACTCGTATGCTGTATAGTCTGGTTTTCAATCAGATAAACAAATCACTTTGACTTCTTAATTAATCTGACTTTGAAAAGAAACTAAGTTCATTGATTAATTAACTTTATTTATGTGACAAGAATCTGTATCGTTATTCCTTGTAACTTTGCGCAACTTCAAGTTTTTTAGTATTTTTGACTTAAAAACTAGAAATCTCAGTGCTGCACTCACCTGGCAAGATTCTATGCTCTGTTTTATACAAGGAAAGTTGGCAATATTTTTCACAATGAATTGAATTATTAAATGATTATGAAGTAGCTGTTTTTGGAAGCTATTTTTTATTATAGACTATTTCTGAAGTTACTTCTCTTTCACAACACCTAACAATTACATCCTCTTTTTCTTAAATAACGGTAATTGCTAGGTTAATTTTGTTAATAAATTTTGAGGGGGGAGGAGGGGTTCTTGTAATTGTGACAGTTAGTGTCAAGGGGGGCCAGTGGGGGTGGTAGCAAGAAGTGTGACATCGCTCTTTTTTTTTTCAAGAATGTTAATAAAAAATACGTCACATGTGACAAAGGGGGGGGGGGAGAAGCGTTGACACTTTATGAAAAAGGGGAAAGGTTCAAAATATTGGGGGAAAAAGTATGACATCATTTATGGACAACCCCTTATGACAAAAATTATAATTCAAAATGCTGAATAGTAGACCTGATAGAGAAAACCGGCACTTATAATATAGTGTAAATTAATTGAAAAATTCCATCCAGACACCAAGCAAAGGACAAAGAAAAAAAGGTATTTGTTTTTTCTGTCTTGAATGAAGTTAGAAAAATCTATTACTGATTGCTACCGGTTTTAATTAAACCTAGAACTCCGATTAACTCTGTTAGCATCATTGACCGTTTTTTCAAGTTCTATTTAAGCTGCAATATTATTTTTTTTTTGGAAAATGCTCCGGCACTCGGAACTTTGAAAAATATTATTGAATTCCATAGTATAAAAAGAATTCTGAAATCGTTGATTAAATGTTCCAGTTTTCCGATGAGAAAAACGTTATGTAGAAAGAATGCTCATGATCTAGTTTCTTTTTTTCTTTCATATCCCTAATGGCGAAGAACCCCTCGTAGCCCCCTGCCCTGACCCCACGCGGAATTCCAAAGGCCCAGCATCGGGCCCCAAGTTACTTTTCATAAGATATGTTAACCCCGATTACTTAGTCAACTACAAGTCAAATATATATCCACTTCATGTATACCGTTCGTTATAAGAATGATTTAGTCTTATTAACTGGGTCTATTGTTGGATTAATTAGTCCAAAAGCTAGCAACATCAAGCAAACAACTATTTTAAGACGTCTGGCTTTATAATATATCTTTCCCTATGCTCTTTTAAGAAAAATTGATAGATAGATACACTCAGTTTTTAATAATATGTAAAGATCGAAAATATTCATCTTTTAAACTGCCCCAATATTTCACAAATGACCACAATCTAAATTTATGTTGCACGGATGAATAATATTCCATTTCAATAAAATTTTCGTATTCTTGAACTAATATAATCGAAATTAATAATAATTTAGTTTTTAATATAGAATTAATTTTGATATTTTCTTTACTGTTAATTCGCAAAATACTACTTTAAAGTATCAGTAAAATATTTTAAGTATTCAATAAATTCTTGAGTACTGGCACCAGTTCTGAAAAGCTTTTTAACCTCTTCAGTCCAGTTGAAGGTACACATATGTGTACCTTCTAAGTTTTTATTTATATCTGGTTTCAAAGCAAATTATAACGAAAAAAACTATGCATTATAAAATCTAAGATTGTAGCATTTATTTTTCATCAATCCCATTTTTTTAGGTATTATTCAGACCTAACAAAGGTTTAAAAACTTGAAATTCAAATGGTTGGAAAAATCAGGACTGAAGAGGTTATTGCTAGGAAATAATCAACATCGCGTTGGAACTGACACTATCTATTTTTTTTTTCTTTTAAAGTGCGTCTTATTTCTTCGTGAGTAGTATAATTCAACTTCGCAGAGATGGCCTATGATTCCTCCTTTTTTCAAGATTGTCCATTTTTAGGAAGGGGTGATACGCAGATAAAAATTGAGGAATGGGATTCACAATTGATGGGGGAATTTGAATGGGTAGAAATTCTACCTACTTTAAGGAATGGACTCGTTTTCTCATTTGATTGACACCGGCCATCTCGTCGCGGTTGAATTATAGTATGTCTCGTCATGTTCTTTTGAAATTATATAGAAGAAAGGCACTGATGGCAATTCATCAAAATTTTTTTTTAAAACTGAAAAAAAAGTCTATTCTCTATAGGGTGTACATAGTTCATTCACGCGTTGTACCCTTCTAAACATTTTATTGAGATTAATATTATATCCCGAACCCACGCACCCACAATGTTCTAATTTTCTTCCCAAGTCCCATAAGCATAGTTCTCTCTACCCGCATAACTTCTGCATAACTTTTAAACAACTATCCCTGCATCTCAACATTAGCGGCAACAGATTTTTTTTTAGTATTTAAAACAGGAATGCATAAAAGAAAGCTTTTACAATTTAATAATGAATAGCAATTAAACTAAAAAGAAAAAAACAACCTAATTTCTCCAACCTCGTGCCGTCTATAATTAGGTTCTTTAAGTTTAACTGTATTATTTAAAAAGCAATTAGGTTAATTTTTACGAAGCATATTTCTGCAAAATGCGTCTTTTATTATCCTTTAGTGGAAAAAGGAAAAAAAGTGACTTAACTTCATCTGGAAACGAGTTAGTCAAGAATGCTGTTTTAAATAACTGCTGCTAAATTATTAGTGGATCAAAAAACATATATAAAAGTTCTTAAGTTTCCTTTCGTTTCTATGAATATTTAGATTGCATAATTTTGTTGACCATTTTCTCGTTTAAAGAAATAATTTAACGAAAATTAGTAAATTGCAAGCTATTTTGTAAAGCAAGAATTGATTGTACTTTAAATATTTAATCGTGGCATGCTGATTAAATTAATGTTTAAATTATTATTATTATTATCGTACCTCAAATTTTTGAGAATATCCTTGAGTCCCCCCCCCTCCCTGTAAGGATTTTCTAAAAATTTCTTTGAACGTTTTAATTTCTTTTTAAATTAAAACTTTAAAATAGGTCTTAAGTTAAACCTTAACCAGTGTCGGTATTTTTTGTTACAAACAAAACCATCGAGAGAGGCAAATATGATCATCGCAGGAAAATAAATTTTTACCTTTTTAAAATAAAAGTAAGATGAAAAAAAAAAAAAAAAATCTGCTGATTTCGAATGATTTTACTTTAATCAAAATGAGTGAGTATTGCCACACCTCGTGATATATATAATCGCAGTGGCTTTGCTAGGGGGTTGGTTGGACTCTTGCCACGGGCGTAGCAGCCAGGAGAGCGGCAATTTGCTTAGTAAAAAAAGGCAAGGGAAATATATATATATATATATATATATACAGGGTGTCCACTCCAATCGTGGACCAATAGCTAATTTCTAAACCGTTAGAGATAAGCATATAGTTTATTTAGGAAAAAATCTCCAAATTATGAAAGGAATTTTGAGTCTATTCAATGTTTTTCAAAAAATCAAATTTTGAAAGAATTACGAAATTTAAATTTTTATACAGCCCCCCAGTCCTACCAATCATATTTAGTAAAACATTTTTGACACTGTAACGTTTAAAACTAAAAAAAATCACTCTTCTACGACAAAAATTGACCGAGTTATGACGTTTTGAAAAATCAAGATTTTGAAGGATTTCGCATACGGTCTCTAAGCGATCTCTCGGTGACGTCATGAAACAATGCAAAATCTTGATTTTTCAAAACGTCATAACTCGGTCAATTTTTGTCGTAGAAGAGTGATTTTTTTTTAGTTTTAAACGTTACAGTGTCAAGAATGTTTTACTAAATATGATTGATAGGACTGGGGGGCTGTATAAAAATTTAAATTTCGTAACTCTTTCAAAATTTGATTTTTTGAAAAACATTGAATAGACCCAAAATTCCTTTTGTAATTTGGAGATTTTTTCCTAAATAAACTATATGCTTATCTCTAACGGTTTAGAAATTAGCTATTGGTCCACGATTGGAGTGGACACCCTGTATATATATTTATTTGGCTTTGATTTCATCAGTAGAAAAGTTTAAAGAAAAAACCCAATGAGAATAAGGGCTAGAGGTTAAAAACAAAACAAAACATTAAAGTGAGAAGGAATATAGGGCATCATTGAAAACTTTTTAAAAACGGAGAAAAAATATCAAAGTTGCAATATTGTCTTCAAATTTGACGAATAATCAAAATTTTTTGAATGCGGAATTGTTTTGGGAGGTCGCAGTGACCTTTCGTGGTCTATCTTATCAAGACCATGAGTAGGGGGCGCAATTTTTTGTGTTTGTCACGGGCGCTGAACCCCCTAGATACGCTACTGCCTCCCCCTTGTCAGAAATTCACAATTTCACGATCTCCTTCTCCTCTTTCTTCGTGTGTATCCCTTTAGATTAAGATATTATTACTGTGTCACCAAAGAACATTTTATTTTCTCCTGATGGAAAAGAAAAAAGAACTTTTGATTTATCTGGGGTGCTCCTCCCCTCAAGGGCAAATACGTGCCCTCCCATATGTGCCATGAAAATCCTTTACAGCGAGATCCCCCCCCCCCCACCAAAAAAAAAGGAGAAAAATACCCCTAAAAACACCCTCTAAAAGTTTTAATGGAGCAGTCTATGTCATGATTCCCCCCCCCCTCTAGTTGACCACCCCTGGATTTACCAACTACACCTAACTTAAAAATAAAAATATATATCTGTTATAAAACCCGATTTTGAAGTTTGATATATTTTGATTAGAGATGAACCGAAACTTCTAACATTTCACGAGAGCTTCTGCGAGGCCGAAGCATGAGGTGTGATTCAGCCGCTTCGGCCATGCAAATTGTCATTTTACAATTATAATTGCATAAATTATTGTCCTAATTATAAAAAAAATAAAATGTAGAAGAAAATTATATTTTACTAAAATGATTGTGTGAAATGAACCCTTGGAACCAGAAACTGTGTGTTTAATATAACAGTACATTTTATTCGACTGAAAGTTCTAATGAAATATAAATAAGTTAAATTAAATTACATTTATTTAATAATTATATGAACAACTTTAGTTGATTTAAAATGAAGCTAGTAAAATGCGACTTTCTTTAAACATTTCTAGCGTTGACTCTTACAAAAATAAATAAATAAAAAAATAAATTTGTAGCATCTAGGCAACAAGCCAACTATCTAACAAGCTAGGGTTTTTTTAAAGTCATATCTTATATATTATTTAATAGAGTGATAGGTATAAGATTTCAATTTTTGTTAAATTGATTTTTATTGACAAGACATAATTCATTTTGTAGACATTGATCAAGAGAATATTAATAACAATTCAGGATTGTGAAACATCCAGAGAATTAACAAAAGTGAACGGAAACTGAATTTTTATTCATTCTGTATCAAGCAAAATACGAGAAGAGTGCCCTTTCCTTGCACATCCTCTTTCGATGTAAGATATTAAGTTTCGATTTCATTTGTTATTTAAAAGGAAAAGCTTATTTTTAATTTTATTCTTTTTGAAATCAACAGTTCAAAAATCAAACACATTAAATATTTAATTTAAAATATAAATACTGCATGGTAAATAAGAAAGAATGCATGTACAAATGACTAACAAATTCAAATTAACTTCAAAATTTTTAAATTAAGGTAATTCAGATATTTATTACAATATTAAGGTATAATGCAACTAGCAGCTAATTTCTAGTTAAATTATTTTGTGGTTCAATATTTACTCATATCAGTTGGTTTTATTATAAATATCAATTTAACTGAAGAACATATACTTTTCATATTCCAAATAATTCTTCAAATTTCTTTTTTCAATTAAAAAATAGAAATGTCTTCTTCTTTTCCTGTACTTTCAGTACGAAACAAATATAAGTATTTTAATTCGCAAAATTAATTTGATGATGAGACAGTACACTAAAAATGATGTGGAACTCTAAGAATATTAAAACATATGGAGTATAGTATCATCTTGTTGGCATTTATTATGCATTAAATGCTAAAAATTCAATATGTTCAAAAGATGAATATTCAGCTATTAGTTGGCAGAAACTTCGTATTCGGCGTTGCGGATAAACTGCGCTTCGCGCCATCTCTAATTTTTATGGATAACGTAAACAGAACTATTGATCAATTTAATAAATGACAGTTCTTTAGCATTGCGTGTACATGATGGGAAAACCTCATTTAAATTGAGGTTTTCCTATTACCTGCACGTTTTTGTGGTCAAACTTTTCAGGAGAGAGGAGAGGGGGCTTTACCTGTGGTTACACCACTCTCCCATCCCCCCCAACCTTGCACATGATGCATGAATATGTTTTAATGTATAATATAAAAAATATATTTAAAAGTAATATTCCTCTCTGGCCCGTTTTTTAAGAGGCTCCAGGGTGTCAATTGCTAAAAAAAGTTAATATTTCCATGACAGTGGGCGTGGTATATTTGTATACAATTTACATTGCGTGTACATCCTTTGCTCCCCCCCCCCACCCGGAAAAATTCTAAATGACGGGCCTGATTCTTCTCTGGAATTTCCCATCGCTCCTCCTCCTCGCATCGGAATCCCACTCTGTCTTGTCCCGTCATCTCGTTTGACGTCAATTTCATTACCGCGTCTTTTTCTCTCGAGAGAGCGAAAAAGAACTTATATGTTAAACCAGTTTTCCCGAGGCTCAGAGTAGGCTAATAAGTGAGTGACCCACTATAGCATCGTCCTTGACCACGCCGTATTCCATTTGCTCTGTCAACCAATGCGCAGAGAAAGGAAACTTCATCATCCCCATCATTCTCTTAAAATATTCTTCTCAGCCCCTTTCTCCGATTAGTTCCCCGCCAGCTCCCATCGAAGACGGAACCTGTAGGGAAAAACCATCAGGTAAAAAACCGAATTTTCCTGCCTCGCGTCGAAATTTCCGTTTGGTTCTCACATTCCTCACGAGATGGCGCTATGCGTTCTTAATTTATCTTACGATCATGTGTGTGTTCCGTGTTGTGTTGTGGTCAGAAATTTTGAAAAATTTTAGCTATGATTAAAGTTTTGAACTTTTCTTTTGTAATTAATAGTGCGCGAAGAAGTGTTCGTTCTCCTAAAACATTATTGAGTTTTGATAGTCTCTTGAAATATGATCTGAGAAATAATTTCTGTTGTGAGTAATATTCCTTGTTAAACGTGTAACAAAATAATGTATTCATAACTCAAGTTCATTCGATAACAGTTGCTACTTTTTGTTGTGAGTAATTAATTAGTATGTTTCTTTGTATGATCTTGATTAAAATGGATGTTCCTTCAGTACTATTTTGAGATACGATAAGGAAATTTCATTAAAAATACTTTTAAAAATGGAAAAATTGCAGTTGATCTTTTCAGTTTGAAATACTTTACAAGGAAACTCATTATTTTAATATCATATCGTCATCAAGGTAATTTCATATCGGATCTGTCATTTTTCAGTAATAAATACTGAAATATATTGAATCTTTTCTCGTAAAATACTTAGAATTCCCTCGCATTTACCTAAAATTCTAGAAAAAAGGCTTTAACAGCATAATTGTACTCATTTGACATATCTTTTGTGTTTGGTTATTTCTATGCAATATGAGTGTATTATGCTATGCTGTAAAAATTGATGCGTTTTTATTAATCAAAATTAGTCAAACTAGCTAGGATGAAATACTCTCACACTCTTAGTCATTTTGAATTGTATTCTTAAACTATTGGGTTAATGTTTCCTAATTTCAATAAGTTAGTACCTTACATTACATTTAAAGTTAATTTTTTTTTACTCTAATAGAATTTAAAATATTGTCTACAAATTATATTATTTATTTTATAATCTGATTTATTTTCTGGAAATGGGTACAAATTATTTTTTTACTTTTAGTGAATGTGTCATCACGCTATTAAAACCACATATGTAGAGTGTTGTAGTGCAGCCTCTTTTGTGTATTAAACACTAAATTTTACTGACCAATGAACATGTTTTTATTGATGCCAAAAAATAAATTTTGAGAGTAATCATAATTTATCTAACATTTTATTTGTTGGTTAAATTATAGTCTTGGAAGCAGTAAAAGAACCCATCATTTTGTAATAGGATCCTTAAAAAGGCTCAAGCTGTAAAGTTCTTACTGCTCCCACAATCTCGCTTTTCACATCTACTGCAAAATGGAGTTTTAATTCCACTTCCACAATTCATACTCCAATTCCAAGTACAACTGTAATTGAGAAAATTTGTCAGTTATGTTACAGAATAATAGTTTTAAAATTTAAATTCTGCTATATTGCTTACAAAATATTCTCCTGCTTGTCTACTGTGATAAGAAAGTTTGACATAAAATAATGAAATCTTATCTCAAAACTTCTTTTTCTCTAGCAAAAATGGAATATCCGCCATGGAGAGAAGCATCAAGCCTCATCATTGCTTCTCGATTATCGTTGCACGATGTAGTTGCAAAAGGTAAAAATTTAGCTGAAGTCATGGGCTCTGCCAAATGGAATTATGACACCAAACAAACTTCTTGTGATTACAGACTTTTAATGGTCAAAAGGAGCGGTCTATCTTCTTTCATGGCAAATGCTTACGTATATCCTGGAGGTCTAGTTGAAGTTGCTGACTACTCTCCTCTTTGGTGGTCCGTATTTAACAAACTAGGCATCTCAAGAAAAGAACTATTAGAATTTTGTTCCCATTTTCATGGTCCCAGGCCACCTATGGTAACCCACCCTACTACTCTAGAATCAAAGAAGGCTCCTACCAATGAGGATTACATTCCTGCAGACATAGCATTGCGTGTTGCAGCTATCAGGGAAACGTTCGAAGAAACAGGAATTCTTCTTTTGACGAATCCGGCACTGGAAACGACGCAAGAAGCTACAACACATACACTTGTTACTCAAAATATAGACATTCAGATGTGGCAAGAAAAGATTCATAATGATCCATATGCCTTCCTTGATTTGTGCCTAGAGTCACATATGTGTCCTGATATATGGTCATTATATGAATGGTCAGATTGGCTCACACCCACTTCTGTTGGCCACAGGAGGTATGATACGATGTTTTATCTGTGCTGCTTACCTCGCCAACCAGATGTTCTCTTGGACAAAGGGGAGGTTACAGTTATGAGGGTAAGACAAAATTCTCTTTACTATAGGTTTTAAACATTGCTTTCTTCTGTACACTATTAGTTTTCCAATTCAAAGTATCATTCTTACTTTTGGAGATGTGAATTTATGTTTGCATTACTTACAATTGAAAAATAATAATAATACTAATAATTTGTGTGATGAATGTTAGAAGGTCCTTACTTTTTCTGGTAATTTTTCTATAATTATCTAGAAAATTTGCAATTTGCAGATTTTTAGACATAAAATGTTTTTTTGTTGTGATTTTAGTTTTGTTAAAGGAGGACTCAAATTTTTTCAGTGTATATTTTGTCACAAAAAAGTGTAACTCATATTTGTTCTAGACTTTTTTTTTTCCTATTAAGTAAAGATGAAACAACTTCTTTTTTGTGCTGTGATTTACTCGTATTACCTGATTTTTACTTTGTAATGAAAGAACTTCACATGTTATGTGGTTCTAATAAAAGAGTAACATTTTTTTAAAGATAAAATTATATTTTTATTATTAATATTCTTTTCTTCTGAAAAAATTTTTGAGAGCCAGATTTGTATATTTGAATACACATGTTTTAAAAAAAAGCATATACATGTGCTTATTTTTAAGAAACTACCTATAATGACTCAATAAAATTATTGTGCCTATACCCTATACTTCTTTAATAGATAAAATCTAAAAAAGAAAATTCTGCTTCAAATTAACAGAAGTTCATTTAAGTTTGTTTTCCTCTTTTTTCAATGTATGTATAAAGTATCAATTTGTAAGAAAAAAATTAAAGTTGAAATAACTTTTTTTCTAAATGTCTATGCAAAAAATATCATTTAACAATAATATTTACATCATTGTGAAGTTGTGAAGTTTATTCCAACTTTAGAGATGCACAAATATGCAGGTATACTGCAGACACGTGTTTCGAGGCTACAAGGAGCCTCTTTTTCAATGCAAGAGGTGTGAGCTTTAGGATGAAGAGTCATCCGATAAAAGCAACACTTTCCAACAAAAGACAGTATAAATAGCAAGAACTGGATAATAACAAAACAAACAAGACAATGCTTAGAGCCGAAATTTATTACATGAAAAAATCAAGAAAAAACCGTTAAGAAATAAATTTCCAAAAGATCCCATAGATCATAAACATTGTCAAAAAATGAAACCAGTTATGAATAAATTTGCAAATAGGAAAAAATATGTACCGAGAAACAGCAGAAAGAAAACAGAATGAAATAAAATTTTAAATTAATCAAAAAATGTGAGCAAAAAATTGAAATGTAAAGATTAGCAACACTTTTGGCTTTTCGTGTTGCTAATCTTTACATTTCAATTTTTTGCTCACATTTTTTGATTAATTTAAAATTTTATTTCATTCTGTTTTCTTTCTGCTGTTTTTTGGTACATATTTTTTCCTATTTGCAAATTTATTGCTAATTTATTCATAAGTGGTTTCATTTTTTGACAATGTTTATGATCTATGGGATCTTTTGGAAATTTATTTCTTAACGGTTTTTTCTTGATTTTTTCATGTAATAAATTTTGGCTCTAAGCATTGTCTTGTTTGTTTTGTTAATATTCAGTTCTTGCTATTTATACTGTCTTTTGTTCGAAAGTGTTGCTTTTATCAGATGACTCTTCATCCTAAAGCTCACACCTCTTGCATTGAAAAAGAGGCTCCTTGTAGCCTTGAAACACGTGTCTGCAGTATACCTGCATGGAACACGTGTCTGCAGTATACCTGCATATTTGTGCATCTCTAACGTTGGAATAAACTTCACATCTATCGCACAAAGGTTATTTTCTTCATCCACATCATTGTTTCCCAAATTTTATTTTGACAGTACCTCAAGTCTAGCAAACGTTCCCCTGGTGGCATATAATTCATTCATATTCCTCCAAGCATAAATGCTTTATTTGAAATAACTTTAAAAGATATAACTTAATTTAAAGAAACTTTCAGACAACTTAAAAGAATTAAAAGGGGAAAAAATCACTGAAAATAAAAACATTTAATAAATTATACCTAAATTGCCCTTAAAAAGAAAAAAAATCAAAATCAAAATACTCTTTAGTGAGCTGTGTTCCCCATATTGAGAAATGAATTGATCTCCATGCTATAAAGTAGGGGTGCGACATCGAAGGCAAAACATCGATGTTTCAAGACATCGATGTATCGAAATTAAGACATCGATGGTATTGATACATCGACCAAAAAACATCGATGTTTTCAAACATCGATGTTTTATAACATCGATCTTTTTTTGTAAAAATTACTTGCACATTTAAATGTACAGTAATACAGTAACGCCCCAATACATTGCGCATCTTTATATCACTCAATTAAATTAATATTTTGTCTCCTGAAAAACATCAACCGTATGATATCGATACTGCAAATGTTGATAAAGTGTGTTATTTTTATTATCGCATATTTTCATTAAACTTTTTTTGCTGAAGTGTAAAATACCGTTATCGAAAAAAATTTCAAAAGTAAAATAAAAACAACGTTGTTTAAAAATCGTTTACCGTAAATCATCGTTTATAATTTTAAAAAAAACATTATTTCAATACGATAGATATTGCATCTGTTGAAGATGAATCTTTTTTATTGCATATTTTTCTTGCTTTTTACTGAAGGGTAAAACAGACATCGAAAGAAAAAAACAGTGATGATTAAAAGACATCGACCTCAAGACATCGATGGTAACTATCAAAAACGTCTAACGAGAATGATAGTGTAATGTCTGATTAACGATGGCCGCATTTCTTGTTTTTTTTTGTTTTTTTTTTTTTGCTGAAATATAAAACTGGCATAAAAAATTAATTAAATTTAAAAAAGCGGCGAAAGTAAATTAGAAATATTTTAGAAACATCGAGAGCAAACACCGATAATAATCATGGAAAATGCTTTCCAATGAGATTAATACTGAAACTTCTGATTAAGGATGAAAACTTCTTAATATGTCTACTCATCGCATATTTTTAGCAAACTTTTTTTGCTGTATTATAAAACATCAACATCGAAAAAACATCGTACCCAAAACATCGATGTTGGAAAAGCATCGACCCTCAAACATCGATGGTAAAAACATCGACATCGATGTCGCAGCCCTACTATAAAGAGTCAAGTATACTCTTGCTTGGTCAAGTGTTATTTTGAATAACCATACACATTTTTAGCTTAAATTTGTTTGCACATTACAAAAAATAATTTACATATGAAACCTGTTCAATCAAAGGGAATTAATAATTTTTTTTTTTTTAATTTTTTTCACAAGACTTAAAAACTCCTTTAAAAGCAGTCTAAATTTCTTGAATTTTTTTGGAATGTTGTATTTAATTTTTCGTATTGTACAATTTTTGAATTTTAATGTAATTTTATTTTAATTCATTTAATATTAATCCAAAAAAATCATACAGGTAAAAAATGTCATTTTTTTTATTAAAGTTTTCTTCAATAACATTGATTAAAACTTAGAAAAAATTGATGTGTTGAATTGTGATACTATGTAAAATGCAAATAGAAATACTTCATGTGTGGTTTTTAGTTAAGTACAACAAAATCAAGTTGCATTTCTTCTTTCTAAAGCAATTGTTTTTATTATACATTGAAAATAAGGTACTACTTATTTGTGTTCTCTAAAACAACTGTTCTGTCTGTTTTATTTAGTGGTGCACTCCTGAGGAAATGCTAGAAGACAATTCAACAAGCACAGTATTTCTTGCTCCTCCTCAAGTTTATGAATTGTCAAGAATGATTCCCATTCAAAGTTATCACGAGTTGAAGGAATTTGCCAAAAATAGAGAACCTAAAGGATGTGAGAGATGGCTACCTATAATTTCTACAACAATGGATGGTGCTCTTTCCTTACTACCAGGTAAAATTCTTTCATGAAATATTGCATGATTAGAATCGAAAATATGAAATTATGTAAAACAGACTCCACTTTATGATAACCTTTCCTTTCTATTATAAAATAAACCACCTCCTACATTAGTACAATTGCCACAAAAATTATTCAATTTTAAGTGTAAAGATTAATTTTTTGTCAAACAGGTTAAGGACTGAAATAATACTCTATCCTGTTTGAGAAAATCAGCTTGCACAATTGACTTGAAATTAATATTTATTTCATTATTGATCTCTGCTATATAAATTTCATGTAAAAAATTATTTTTTAATTGGTGTTTATGTATGAATGATTTTTGCAATAATTTGCAAGATATCATTTAGTGCTTTAAATAAATAATTTTTTAATGAAATAAATTTTTTATCAATGTAAATAGTTACTGTAGCTGCTTTCCTTATTTTACATTTTGTTAGCTACTTTTACAGAATTATATAATGCATAAATAAAAATACCGCATTGGTTAGTAGACATGTAAAGCTAGTTTGCTTTTTTCCTACAAACTTTAAACTTTTAACCTTACTTTTTTTTAAAATTGTTACATGACTAATAATTTTATGAACATGATCTATTAATGTATCATAACATAAATAAATCAAACTATTGATTTTCGGTCATTTTTAATAATTATAATTTTTAGTAATACATGAATAATTTTCATGGAATTAATTAATATAATTTTGATATCACAAATATTGTAGTTTGAAACTAAATATTGGATACTGTTGGTCCTCGAAAGAGACGACTAGCACTTACTTTTAAACAGTTCTATTTTTAAAAAAGGGGTGAGAGCTTGGTTGAAAAAATGCATCAATATGCCTGCCCAGTCCAATGTTATTTTCCTAGATCCCATAAGAAAAGGGAATACCTTAAAGTACAAAAAAATAAAACATCAACATAATTGCCAAACACATTTAATAAATTAATCAGGATAGAGAAAAGAAAAACAATGATCATCTCACATAGTTATCTCCCGTATCACTATTACCACTATTTTAATACAATCCAACAAGACTTTATTTGAGGCATGCTCAGCGAATTCAGCTAATTTGTTGAAAGTTGTGCATTTAAAAGTCAAACAAACAGTACATATCATGATACAGTAATTACAACAAATACCAATGCAATGAAATAAATGCAGTCTTGTTTTAATTGCCATTAGATTGCTTGAATTCCATTACAACAAAATTCCTTTTCCATCAAACAAAATTTTCATTCACTCCTTGAAGTTGTAATGGGATTTATCTTTGTAAGTGTCGTTCATTATAAAAGTGATCTTCATATTTTTAAAATGTGTATTTGCTTGCTAAATGGTATCACATTTAGGTATATTTTTTAGTATGAAAGTGAAGCAGAGCACTTTTTGAAAGATAAAGATCTAATGAGACTGATGACTAATACTAACTGAATACTTGTAATTTTTTCCCTAAGGAAAAATTTTGCTAAGGGTTTCATATTGCTATGGTTTACTCAAAAGGTATCAACTTAGACCCAACCAATTTATGTTGTGGTGTGTTCTAAATCACAAGTGGTTAGTACATTGCTTTTGCGTGAAAAGAATTAATTAATATTTCACCAGAATCTCACTATTAATATCAAACAGAATTATTTCAAATAGGTGAATATGTGCATCATACAGTATTTAAAATCCTAAATTAATATATAGCATGCAATAGACAAATAATCAAACTTTTTGATCTAAATCACATATTTATTTTAACAATTAAAACATCAAATTAATAATAAATGTTGCAATTTAAATTTAAATGGAAGATATGGCCATAATGAAAATATAAATGAGTACTCACAAGAACCAACACCCAAAACATATTAATGAGTCCATCCATAATGCCATGTAGATTCGTGGTTTAAGTCTTTCAGATAATGGAAAGTTCTAGTTTGTAGTTTACAATTTTAAGTTCATTATCACCATTAGATGCCACGTTGACTCTATATTTTGAAGGCTAATTTGCTGTCCAAAGAGATCAGAGACCTCCACTTCAGAAATTATATGTGAACTAAATACATTCGCACTCAGGATGATACATAGACGAACTTCTTGATTAATAAAAAAAAGTGTAGCATCTTCTTCAAGCCATATTTTCAAAAGAAATGAAAAAACACTCAGGGAACTTCAGCTAAGTTTTTCAGTACCTTGTGAAAGAAAAAAAATCTGGTATGGACCCCACACTACTTCCTTTTACGTGTAAATTTCTTAGTAGTTGCCTTAAGTGTTAAAAAAAGTGCTTGGAGTGAGCAAGGTAACAATTCAAATATTTACTCCCCTAATCTACCACGAAACAATGCAAAAAATATTTAAAATGGTTATTTTTCTAAATATTGCTGATTTTAATATCATTTAGTGAATTTTTCGCAAAATATCGCCAATAGCGCCAAGTTGAACCCAAATTCAAAAAATAATTTTTTCGCCAAATTTGTCGCCAACTTGGCGATATGTCGCCAAGTTGGCGTCAAACACTTGGCGACCAAAAGCTTGACGACATGTCGCCAAGTGGTGGCGCCAATTCATATCACTTGAGTCTGTATTGAAATTAACATTGATTTACCCCAAAAAAGGGGTAAAAGACCCCCTTGGGAACATTCGAATGCAATCACAAGGGGAGGTGCACAACTAGACCCCCCTCAGAGCCTACATACCAAGCTAGAAGTTTCTACGGCATATAGTTTTTGAGTTATGCGAGCCACATACGCACATACATCCGCACATACGTACATACAGACGTCACGAAAAAACTCGTCGTAATTTACTCGGGGGAGGTCGAAATTGATTTTTCGGCTGTTTGTATGTTGTTAGGTACATATGCACGTGCTGACAGGTCGAAAAAACTACGCGACATTCATTCAGGGGTGAGCAAAGTTAAAATTTAGACCGAAATTTGAGTGAAATTTTTTTCGTGATCACAATACTTCCTTTACTACGTAAAAGGAAGTAAAAAAAGGAATCCTTTGAGGGAACTTTGGCAAACATTTTCTTCATATCAGGTAAATGAAAAAAAGAATTCTTCTGAGGGCTTTGGCAAACATTTTCTTCATATCAAGTAAATGAAAAAAGGAATTCTGAGGGCTAGGCAGCCACACCCAGCCCCCAGCAAACGTATCCAGAGACTCTTAGCTCATCATGCAAACACACAGCCTGCCCTGCTTAAAAAGCAAGCGCCCCATAAATCTTCCAAAATCCTAAACTAAAACCTTCTCTCAGTCCTTGATTGGCTACAGTAGTATTACCAAACCAGAGAGGAAGAAGAATTCCCCGGTAAGGATGCAGTTAGCCCTCTCAAGGCTGGAAGAAACAGAGAGCGGTGTGAATGGGGTAACCGCTCGCCTTCACGTACTCAACAGTTGTGGCTGTTTAGCGTTAAGGAGATGCTATAAGGCTTTGCCTTGTTGCATCATATGTCAACTGATATTTGAGGCTTTCATTGCTAAAGTTGATAAGTTCTTAAAACATAATTTTCAGATAATAGAGTTTAGCATTTATGAACACTAGTAGGCACTCAAGGCTAAAGAAAACTGCAGTAGTTGAGATTTAGTTCATTCTCGATCTGAAAATATATACCATTGACAAATTTTTCTCCACAGGAAACAAATGTTTTGACAAACTTGCATTTGATCCACTTTAGCTCTAAAAGACCTTGTTTCTTGACGAACTATGATAAGTGCTTATTTTTTAATAAACAGAATTTTAGTTAAAATAATTGTGCATTATATTCTTTCATCTAGCGATGACAACTTACTGTTTTCTTTTTGGACCTCAGACATTGTATAGTCCCAAATTGGTAGTCTGCCAACGTTACTCCCCAACCTGCCCCTGGTTGGGTTTATTGTCTGCATTCTGAGAATATGTCTTTATTCAAGACCATCTGCTTTTTTACCAGTATAGTTAGTTATTAGCTTGCGATTGAGGCAGTAGCGTACATAGACTAAGGTGTGCTCCCTAGCAAGATTTGTAAGTGCGCCCCCCCCCCCCCTATTAAAATGTAAAAAATATTTTCCCCGGCCTCCCCCGCGCCGCAGCAGTTGCGGGGGCGCTATGTACGCCACTGAATTGGGGCATTTGTATAGCTTCAAATTAGATATTTTATGTGGCCAGTATATGTTTGGTATTTTTCCCAGGCTGTTGGTCTGAAAGGCATCAAACTCTTTTTCTTGCTGTTTAACATCCATGTATTACTGCCATAGAGTAGGACTGCTCTAACTGTTGAATTGAAAATTTGTATCTTGAGTTTTGTATGTATGTTATTAGATCTTCATATTATAAACAGATTTGAATGACTACCATTATTGTGTAAATTGTAAAATTTCTCTTTACTGAAGATTGATTTTGCTTCTACAGGGGATGATCTGTATCCAAAGGAACCTGATTATAAAGGTGTTTCAAAACCAGTTGAGTTTCCCTATGCAATTGAAGATCTGAGGACTCAGTCAAAAAATCTACACAGAATGGAAATCCATGGTCCTCAGTGTACAATGTACTGTAATATAACACCATCATGTGGCCATTTACAACCTCTTACGTACAGATCATCAGCTCCTATTGTGCAATCATTCTTATAATATTTATTTATAGCAGTTGTAACTTTTTATTTACCGACATTATTGTTGTTTTTGTTTGTTTGTTTGTTTTTTCAATTAATTGCCAACTGTCTTGAAGCAGTGTTTCTACACTTTCTTGGAGCAGAAAAAAAAGTTGTTTTTGTTAAAAGTTCTCAATTCTGAACTAAAAATTATTTCTGAGTGTATACATGTATTTGTATCAAAAAATACTTAAGTAAATGTGCTATACTAAGTTATCTTTCTAAAAAAGGGGCAGTTTTAATTTTGATGAATAAAAAAAAGCCTTCTTTTTCTTCTTCAAAACTCATTTTAATTTCTAAAATAAGGTACAAATCCTGTAGTATTATAATTACATAGTAATATAAAATTTAAAACCAAAGTAATTTCAACTTACAATTGCTATTATAATTTAACAGAGAAAAATATCAGTATTTTTATTTAAAAATTTTATATAAAAAATGGCTACTTAAAAGTTTGAGCCTACGCACAACTAAAAATTATGTATAAAGCAGTAAGTAACTGCCCCTAAGCAAGGGCTAAGGCAGAAATATGCAATACACCACCAACTCGGCTATTTCGATCCATGGACAGCTGTTTCGAGCTTATTCTGCTCTCATCAGCATGGAATACGAAAGTAGTCGAGTTGGAGGCAAAAATCCTCTTATAATTTTTCGCTCTCTTTGCTTTATAAGAGGATTTTTGCCTCCAACTCGACTACTTTCATATTCCATGCTGATGAGAGCAGAATAAGCTCGAAACAGCTGTCCATGGATCGAAATAGCCGAGTTGGTGGTGTATTGCATAAAAATTATGTGTTTACAGACCACTAACTATCATCAAAACTTTCCAATTTTTGCCTTTAGCTTGTTGTATACTTTGAATTTAAAAAGTAAGTTTTTAAAAATGATAAAGTATTGGACAAAGATATTATACTGAACTAGCCTTCATTTAAGTATGTGCTCCCTTAAAAATAATTATTCAGTCTGTAAGTGAAAACACTGAAGTTTTTTATTCTTAATTTTATTTTAACTTGCAAAAAGTTTTTTTAATTTATTTATTTTGTTTTGCTACATGTTTAGAAGAAAATGATGCATAAAGAAAGTTTTGCTGAGCAAATAAATACATGAATATGAAAATCTTTCATGTGAAAATCTAATGAAATGTTAAATTTGTATAAACTGTATCAGTAAATTATTGGTTATTTTAAATCATTTATTTTTGTTATAAATATTTCAATGTTGAAAAATTGTAAATAAAGTTGAAATATTTAAATACATTTGCAATCTTATTATTTAAAAAAATTACAATAAATTTTTAAAACAAAACATGAATTGTTACATTTTAATAAATATGCATGCCCAATAGGGTGGAGCGAAAAAAATGAATTTTTGATTTTCGTAAACGGGTACCTTTTATTTACTGTGAATGAGGCTAAGTAACAATTCTGTAAAATATTTCACTTTTGCGACGTTATCTTTAGTCTGCGCATTTGGCCTAAAGTTTTGAAATTTTTGATTTTTTTTAGATTTTTAAAATTTTTAAAAAAAATATTGCAAATGATAAAACTAGTGACGGATGGTTATTAAATGGAAGAAAAAGGTTTGAAATATACAAAGAATTTTTTAAAAAAATTTTAGATTACGATTTCAATCTGCGCATTAAGCCCAAAGTTCATCAAATTTTCCGAAATTTCCGATATTTTCAATATTGAGCAAACATGTTTATAATTTAATATTTTCTCTCAATAATTACTTAAAGTGCCTTCAAAACATTTTCTGAATCATTTTGTTTTTCCTTAGAACTACTCAACTCTTTGCTTTCTCATTGAAATTACCCAGGACTCACCACGTGGAAGTGGCCGCACTTTGGGTGCCACCCGCGCTCCTCTTTTGCTTCCAACCATAGAGTGCACACATGTGCACTTCTTAGACTAGTCAGGAACAAAAAAGTGTTTCTTTGCGTAGGAATTTGTTTGCATTGGTTTTGATGGATGCACTACAAAGACAGGAAAATACAAAGGTGTAATGCAGAAACTGGAAGAAAAACTTGGCAAACCTCTGTAATGGGATATTTGCCAATTACATTTAAATGAACTTAATTTGCGGCATTTTTTTTGCAAAAGCTAGATGGACCTACCAGTGGACCAAAGTGATTTTTTGAACCTGTTGAACGAAGCTAAACAACTGCTATACTTTCAAATCAGTTAAGTATGAACCTATAGAGTTTGTCATTGATCAGATCGATGGTGACAATAAAAATGATTTAGTACCGAACAGCAGTAAATTCATGAGATGAGAAAGGTAGTTTTGACGGGAAAAATATCCAAAAAAATATGAAACAGAAGTCCAAGAAAGTTTTCCTAGTCTGGTTGACTACAGCAAACATAATCTTTAGACTATAATTTTTAAAAGAGTTTGTAACTTTCGCGGTAAAAGTGTCCTTGCTTTTTTAGGATGAAGTGCAGACGTATTAATTTAGCTATCAATTTTAGTGAGATTATAAAGAGCTATGTTTATCTCTCCAGGACGAAGCAGAATTCACATCCATTCAAAACAATAATGTATACTTGGCACCCTAGAAGTATGCTATTATCGATATTAATATGTATAAAAATGGATGTATGTATGTTTATTCTTTGTACAAATCCACAGTTTTCGTCGGATTTTCATCAAACTTGGCACAAAAGTTCCTTCATGTGCTAGAATTCACATAGGTGGAGTTTTGAAATTCTAAAAAAATCCAAAAAGCTCAAAATTTAAATTTTCTGTTTCAAAATGGCCATTTTCTTTCAATTTTGAATGGATATAGCAATAGAGCCTTTGAGCATATAAAATGATTAAATTTAACACAGTTAAATAGGAGTATTTCTTAACAAAGACTACGATGAACAATGAATTATCAATTTTAGGCTCACCTATTTCATTTTAGCATGAAATAAGTTTTTATATTCCCATATGGATAGAATTCATTCAAATATTTTTAGAGCTATGTTGTATTAATACGCACCCGCGCAACGCCGGGTAATAATCTAGTTAGTTCATAAGAGAGAGCATATAAAGAAACTTGTTTTAAATCGTACTATCAACGCTCAATCTAGAAAACAAACAAGAAAACAAGTTCAGATCCCAAAAATAGATAAAAATCTATTTTTATACATTACATACACAAATAAAAAATCAGAATACATCGATATGATTTCTTGTCATGATGTGGAAATTACAAAGCCACCTTTTACACGTAATTTAACAACACAATATTTAAAAAGATTACTGGTAACTGAGAATTTAAATATGATTTCTGAATGCGCTCTTTTTAAACTTCCATTCAAGAGTCAATCAGTTGAAAGAGTTGTCAAAAAGGTCACAAGCTCTTCAAAATTGGTATTTAATCACAGGAAAAGAAAAAGGTTAGTAAAAACTAGGATATCTGATGAAAATATTTAAACAATTTACGACACAAAGGAACAATTTAATTATTAAAGACGTATCTAAGAAAAATAAATACGTGCTCGCATTGGTTGGAAGGAAAGTGTGTGTGAAGGCTCACGTGTAGGACTCGAAATGCGCTTACCTCCTCGTGGTGAGTCCTGGGTCCACATGAGCTAGCGAAGAGTTGCACGGTTCAAATTAATAACAAAATGAATAAAACCAGGTTTGAAGACACTTCAAGTGAATATTGCGAGGGAAATGCTGAGTTAAAAAATTTTGAAAATATCAGAAATTTTGGGAAATTTGATGAATTTTGGGCCAAATGCGCAGACTGAAATCGTAATCAAAAAGGGTTTTAAAAAATTCTTTGTATATTTCAAACCTTTTTCTTCCATTTAATAACCACCCGTCACTCGTTTTATCATTTGCAATATTTTTTAAAAAAAATTGAAAAATCTAAAAAAAATCAAAAATTTCAAAATTTTAGGCCAAATGCGCAGACTAAAGATAACGTCGCAAAAGTGAAATATTTCACAGAATTATTACTTAGCCTCATTCACAGTAAATGAAAGGTACCCGTTTACGAAAATCAAAAATTCATTTTTTTCGCTCCACCCTAATGCCCAATACTTTACAGAACCTCAGAGTGTATGTCAAGCATAGACATTAGACAATTACTTTTTCACTGTGTATGGGGAGCGGGTCGTGTCTAATAACACTTTTGCAAGAGGAAGAATACTTTTTTGTGAAGTATTTGCCGAAACGAGAAGTTTTTGACCCTTCATATTAGCTTGTATTGCAGTATTTCTATTGTGGTGCAGTGTTAAGAACTGCGTTCTAGAGTGTTTCAATGTAACTAAATGCCAATAAGTTCTCCTTTCCAAGGAGCTTCTACTGAAAGAAACATAGTTTCAAAATAAGTTATAAAATTACTAGAGTTGAACTCATCCATCTAAAAGGAAAGAAATTGAATCAACCAACAGTCAATCAATAAATTTTTAAAAACCTCGTTTTTTTCAAATTGCAGTTATTTGTAATTTAAAATATAATTTTCTATTTTGGAGGGGGCAGCTGCCCCTTTCTGGATGTCCCCTTTTATTGGTGATTAGTGGAGATATAACTTAGAAAGTTTACTTTCTTCTATATCTAATATATAGAAGAAAGTATTGGTATCGTAAAAATTTTCGAATGTCGAATTTTAACGGATTTGCACGTTTTGAGGTGCGCTGAGTCCATTTCGACCATTTTTGGAAAATGTCTGTCTGTGTGTCTGTCTGTGTGTCTGTCTGTGTGTCTGTCTGTGTGTGAGTCTGTATGTGTGTGACCAGTTTTTGTGGCCGCGACAGAGCAAAAACTACTGCATGAAATCGAACAAAATTTTTTGCACATATGTACCACCATGTGAACTGGTGCACCTGACTTTTTTTAGCGAATTCCTCCAAGGGGGGAGGAGCAATCGCACGTGATCTGCGCGGGGGTGATTGCTATATCTCAGAACGTAACCGGCGGAATTAAACGAAAATTAGTCCATAGGTAGACCCTACTGAGTACAGGTGCTGATTCAATTTGTTTGTCAATATCTTGAAGGGGGGTGGAGCAATCGCACGTGTTCTGCGCGGGGTTGATTGCTATATCTCAGGAAGTAACCGGCGGAATCAAACGAAAATTGGTCCATAGGTAGACCCTACTGAGTACAGGTGCTGATTCAATTTGTTTGTCAATATCTCGAAGGGGGGTGGAGCAATCGCACGTGTTCTGCGCGGGGGTGACTGCTATATCTAAGGAAGTAACTGGCGGAATCAAACGAAAATTGGTCCATAGGTAGACCCTATTGAGTACAGGTGCTGATTCAATTTGTGTGTCAATATCTCAAAGGGGGGTGGAGCAATCAAAAGTGCTTATTTTGTCATTGCACCTACTGTATCTCGGGAAATATTGCTGCGATTTGAATGAAATTTGGAATAACACTAACCCAATATGGAAACAAGCATCGAATAAATTTTGGCGCCAATCGCCCCAGGGGGAGGGTGGGGTGATTTTTGCGCTTAGTCAACAATGCGAAAAATTAATTCATTAAAAAATCGTTTTCACGCTATTTAATTATCAAAACAGCTGAAAACTTTTAATGATTTGAAATTTTTAACTGTTGCCAATTTCTTTTGACTAACAAATAAAATGTTTGCAATTAATCTAAACAAGGCTTTTGTAATGATTTCCAATTTCGCTCATTGATTCTGCATTTGCAGGGTTATTACGATAATTGGGAAATTGGAGCTGTTTCCAATTATTCGGGCGAGTACGTATTTTATTTTGTAACTGGAATTCATAAGATAGATATAGAAGAAAGTTTCGTGACGGCCACGACAGCTAGTTTCAAATTGCAGTTATTTGTAATTTAAAATATAATTTTCTATTTTGGAGGGGGCAGCTGCCCCTTTCTGGATGTCCCCTTTTATTGGTGATTAGTGGAGATATAACTTAGAAAGATACTCTGGTAACTCATTTGATGAAGTTAGACGCCATTGGTGCAGAAGCACTCTTAAAGCAAAAGCTGCAATGCACATTAAAAAAAAAAAAAAAATTTCAGGATCGACAAGCAGCGATACATTTATCATGCTTGCAGAAGAGGGGAGGTGGCAGGGACGTCATTTCAAGTTTTTTCATGGGGGGGGGGGGGCAAAGAGTGCAAACACAATGCAATTTTAACGGAAAACAGCAAAAACCACGCCCCTTATATGTAAATACATGAACTTCTCAAAGCCAGGGGGAGGCAATTGACCACCCTGCCCCCCTAAATGACGGGCCTGGGAGGGTAGATCTACAACGAGAACGGTAGGGAGCCCTCCAGGAGAAAGGGAAAAATGCTGTAAACTGTGCTATGAAGTTTTTAGGGGTCTTTTACTTTTTTTGTGTGAGGGGGGGGGGAGGTTAATTTTCAATAAGTACGTCAGGGTGCTCGAAAATAGAATGGAAGTCATGTTTACTGCCACGAACTTTTTTTGGGTCTTTTATTCTGTGTTTGGGGAGGAGAGCTAATTTTTAACAAGTATGCTAGGGAGCTCACTATAATAGGTGGAAGGGATCATACTGCAAACTGTGCCATAAAAATTTTCGGGTCGTTTTCTCTTGTGTGTGTGGGACTGCGGGGGGGGGGGACTCAAGCACGCATATTTAAGCGTAGATTGTTTTATCCCACATGATGGAGAACCTCCCCCCTCCTTTCCCATTGCTACATTCTTCTGGTTCTTCAGACTGCTTTTGAATCGAAGATAAAAAGCTCCTTGAAACTACAAATAATCGCCTTTTCTCTCTCTCTTTTTCACATCTGAAAATCTTTCAGTTTTTAGCTGAAGTTTGCTTGTATAATTTATTTCCAGAACAATGACTTGATAAAGCAGTTAACTGAAATAATAACTGAGACTGATTCACAGCGTGCGTCGTCTGCTTGAAAATTTGGTATTTAAAAATCTGCTCATGATTGCATTAGCGTCAGATATTTTGTTTCAGTTTTGATTTTCAAGTTTGTTCAGTTGAGAGAAGAAGCATTTTCTTCACTTAAAAACAACTTTGTAATTTTGAACAGTACAAGAATTCTTTCTTGAAATTTTCTGTACATAACTTCTGTTATACAAGTTTAAATTTATGTATATTCTCGGATTATTGGCATTAATTCTTATACCTTAAATTTATTTGATTCTCCCATTCAGAATTCGTGTAAATAAATTGCAGTACGTAGACTAGGCTGTAGACAGAACGGCGTCCAAAGTCTAATTAAAGTCGCCAAATAAGATAGTATAAAAATAGCTCTTTCAGTAAAACGTTCACGGCGTCAGTAGCGTGGTGACAAAACGAGCGTCGATGTTCTGAAGATAACCCACAACGTCTGATACGTTCCTGGTGTAATTAAATAAAATGAAGATTTAATGTGTGTTTGCGTCGGAAGACATATTTTATTTTTCAACTTCTTGCTCGTTATTCAGGATAAATCCATCAATTCGAAGTGATTAACTACGCCTAACCTCGTTGCCGGGTGAATGTGAAAATTACTTACGATTTTATAGGATTTTGTAAGTCATTATTTACCTGCTCTGTCACCGATTCAGTTATTTCTCTTTATTTTTCGCGACAAATCGATCTCAATTGAAATAAAAGCACGATGTATTCCAGTAATGCATTGGCTGTGCGGCGCACTCTCGGCGAGTTTTTAGCGCATGTGCACAAAGATTTGGCACGAGCCACCAAAACAACTGTCCACGGTGGTTTTGCCGACTGCTGTAAGTCAAGAGTTATATCAAAAATGTATTCTACCAAGATGAATAAGACTGTGACTTTAGACAATATGAATCAAAATATTAAAACAATGGAATATGCTGTTCGAGGAGCACTTGTTATTCGTGCTCTTGAAATAGAAAAAGAATTGGAAAAGGTGAAATTTATTTAGTTTTTATTTTAAAATGTATTTACTATTTTAATACTATTTTTGTCTATCTATTTTATATTTTCTTTAATACGCATGGCAGATAATTTAATTTGAAAAATTCAGAACTAATACAATATTAAAGAACTGACCATGTCGTCAAGGTTAAAAATAACACCTGTTCTGAAACTATTTCCGCTCCAGTTCTCCGATCGTTCCCAATTTTGTATTGGCACAAATAATGATGAGCTTCCTGTCTAGCTGCAGTCAACTTGCCAAGCTTTATTTAAATTTCATGCATTTAAAATTAGGAATAGTTTGTCTTTCCATTACATAATAGCCAGCGGAGCGCGGATTAGCAAAGTCACTTCCTTTTTAGCGAGTTAGATTTTTCGTGGTAACAGCTTTTTAATTGTTGAGATATTAAATTGTAAAAGAAGTTATACATGTGCACAGAGAAAAATGGGGAATTCAAGTTTAAATCTTTGTGTACCTTGATTTTAGGTACTGATGTACTTCATTGATTCAGTAGTTTTAAGACATTTAAATTTTTTTCATACTGTGTGCCTTGTTTTCTTTCCTTTTGAATTTTTTGTGGGTTAAATTCTTCAATGATGTTTTAAATTGACTGGAATAGAAGCTAGTATGTATTCAGGGTTAGTCCTGTCATTGTGATTTCTTTCTGGTGGAGGGGGGGGGGGTGCAGGGTGCACCTTCAATACAAATTTTATTGGGAAACATAAAAAACCATGCCCAACTGTATGTAAAAATAAAAGATTTTCAAAGCCAGGGGGTCTGGCAATTGACCCCCCCCCCCCCAATGGACGGTCCTGCTCAGTTTTCCTCATTTTCGTAAGTTTGGGCTTCAGTGCTTTTCTGAAAAAATAAGCTCTTGATGCATAATTGCAGAGTAAAAAATTGCTCATCTATTGCGTCAATTCAGTTATTAATGAAAGAGCTGTTCGTTAATTCCTTCACATTAAAATCTGCCCATCATCATCAGTTTTTTTATGATTTAATTTTTTTTTCATAAGCTGATGACAAACATTTTATTAAAATATCATTTTTTGTAATTAAAATTACTGTGAAAAACTGTGATGTGAAGTATTTTCTGTGTGTGTTGGTGTGTGTGTGTGGTGGATTTTTTTAATGCTTTTTATTGAAAAAAATTTCAAACTGAAATCTAAATTCAAACATGTCCATAAATATTATATAGAAAAATTGCTGGAGCCTTAGATTTTAGCTGTGAGCTAAAGTATCTAAAATTTTTCAGCTGTGGGTCTCTATGTGTAATCATTGAGAAAATTATGTATTCCTGAAAATTATGCCACTGGTACTAACGATTCTATTCATTGCCACTCATAAAGGCACAGCATTCCCTATCAGGGAGGTTCTCCAAGTTCAGCCCCCTCTTAAAAAATACCAACTTTGCAAACTCATCAGATAAAAAAAAAAAAACATTTGAAAATTTTATGCTAACTTCATAAACTCTAATATTTTAGGATAAAAAAGTAAGAAATTTTCCTAGATTCTATTGTGTAGCTGTTCATGATTATACTTTTGCATAAGATATTGGCTGTAGTAGAAAAAAAACAAAGTAAAAATGCAATAAAAGTAAGAAGACTTGCCCCTGAAATACTGGCTAAAATACAGTGAAATTCTGCTATGGAAAATTCCAATGCAGCGTAATATAAAGTAAAATAAATTTTCAGTTCTGATTTAATATCTTTTTTCACTTGAGTTCCATTACAACAAATTCTCGTAACAGCAAACAAAATTTGCGGTCTCCTGAAGTCTGTTGTAATGGGATTTCTCTGTATTTTACTTAAAAAACTTATCCAAAAAAATTTAAAACCTTTTTTTTTATAAATGGAACTCTCAAGGCTTAGTGAAATTTTATTTTCGGAAACATTGTAAAATAATAAATGTATGAAGAAAAAATTGTCCAAATCGTCAAAAACCAATTGCTTGACAAACTAGACATGCATATTAATGTTTTCTTCGTCAAAGACTCATTTTTTATCGAGTTTTTGATCCTGATAGCTTATGTGATTCCGAATAGCTCTATAGTGTGACGAAAAACTCAGTAAATGCACTCTAACGGTAGCATAATATTTCTTTTCCACACATCATACAAACAATAGCTGTCATTTAGCATATGTCCGAACTCAAAAATGAAATACCAGGTTTTGATTGAGAGATTTTGAATATGTGTCCTTTTGCAAAAGAAAAAAAAAAAAAAAAGATTTCATTTAACAGATTAACATACATGGTATGTTCTCATTTGTTTGTCATGACTTGAAAAAATTGTAAGGCATTTGTTATCTTTTGATCAAAATGCCTAACTTTGTCCTTTAATAACTGGGTTTGTTATATTGGGACTCTTAGAGACTAGACGGTTTGATTAAGGCCAACTGAAAGCTATAGAAATTGCTAAAAAACAAGTTTTCTAAAAAGAAAGGATATGTTCCCATATTGATAAATTGCTGCTCAAATCTTGAAACTATCTTCTTTATCCATCTTCAAGCTTTTACAATGAGTTTTAATGAAAAAGCAGAAATAAGATAAATTAGCTGCCCTTCAGAAGTTGTTACCCAAGGCAAAGTACCGGCTTGCTCTTCCTGGATCAAGCACTGAAGTATATAACGCTGTTGAAAAAAATCTGGTATGGACCCCACACTGCTTCCTTTTACGTGTAAATTTCTTAGTAGTTGCCTTAAGTGTTAAAAAAAGTGCTTGGAGTGAGCAAAATAACAATTCAAATATTTGCTCCCCTAATCTGCCATGAAACAATGCAAAACATATTTTACAATGGTTAATTTTCTAAATATTGCTGATTTTAACATAATTCAGTGAATTTTTCGTAAAATATCGCTAATAGCGCCAAGTTGAACCCAAATTCAAAAAATATTTTTTTTTGCCAAATTTGTCGCCAACTTGGCGATATGTCGCCAAGTTGGCGCCAAACACTTGGCGACCAAACGCTTGGCGACATATCGCCAAGTGGTTGTGCCAATTCATATCACTTGAGTCTGCATTGAAATTAACACTGATTTGCCCCAAAAAAGGGGCAAAACACCCCCTTGGGAAAATTCAAATGCAACCACAAGGGGAGGTGCACAACTAGACCATCCTCAGAGCCTACATACCAAGCTAGAAGCTTCTACGGCATATAGTTTTTGAGCTATGCGAGCCACATACGCACATACATCCGCCGTACATACAGACGTCACGAGAAAACTCGTCGTAATTAACTCGGGGGTGGTCGAAAAGAATTTTTCGGCTACTTATATGTTGGTAGGTACATATGCACGTGCTGACAGTTCGAAAAAACTACTGAACATTCATTCGGGGGTGAGCAAAATCAAAATTTAGACTCAAATTTGAGTGATTTTTTTTTTCGCGATTACAATACTTCCTTTACTATGTAAAAGGAAGTAAAAACCCTGAAGCTGAAGTAAGTTTTGGATGGATCCGGACCCCCTCTCCTCTTAATGCAGCCTTGCCTGTTAAGGCTGGTGTTTTTTTCGCATTTTTTTTTTTTTCAATGTGCAAATATGTTAATTTTTTTTTATTAACTTATTTTTAAATTTTAGGGTGTCAAAAAACCGTTTAACCAAGTCATAAAAGCCAACATTGGAGATTGCCATGCTATGGGTCAGAAGCCTATTACTTTTATTCGACAGGTAATAATTTCATATTTTATATTTGACTAGAAATTGTGTAAGATGAAGTAAATGAATTTGTCTATTTCAATCGTTGAAAAATCTGGTGCTTTGCTGTTTTTTTTTTTCAAGAATAATTTAATTTTAATCTCTTTTTAAACATGGTACCAAACTACTGCTTTGCTACTTTTCTTTTCTTAGAGCTATAAATAATTTTAAATGATGCATCTACAGTTTATTCAAGAATAAAATGTTATTGAATCTTTTAAAAGATAGAACTAAATGTTCAGTACTGAAAAGTGGTACCCATGATGACTATCTGTAAATCAAAATCTTTCTGTAAAACATTTTAATTTATATTCTATTATGTTCTTTGCATAGTGTAACAGCTATGCTTTTACCAGATTAGTAATTGAAGACTAGTAATTATATATATTATTATTATTTTGTGACAGGTTCTGACTTTATGCACCTATCCTGATTTAATGGAAGATGACCGTTTTCCATCTGATGTTAAGAAACGAGCTTCTGAAATCCTAAAAGGCTGTGCTGGACATAGTGTTGGTCAGTTATTGTTTGATTTAAAAAATATTTTTTATATGTTTTTTAGTTTAGTATATTTTACATGTTGTTTTTGCAATGTGTAACTGTATCTAGTAAGCATAATTTTCAATCAAATATTGAAGAAATAAAAATCTTCACCTTTGTTCGTAAAAAGTAATTTATAAAATCAACACTATTGAACTACAACATTTGAAAAATTCTTGCACACATGTGTTTTGGAAGTTAATAAGAGTTTTTTTTTTCCATTGCCAAAAAGAGAAAGTTTTGAGTTTTCAGTGCCAAGTAGTCAAACCCGCTTTATGAAATAGCCATTTTGCCAAGAAAAAGTATTCTAATAAACGAGATATTCCATTACCCAGGATCAAAATAACGCATTACAACGGCTTGTTGCATTGAAGATGTATTATATTAAGCGGGATATTCTTTTAACCGATATTCTAATAAGCGGGCTCGACTGCATTTTGATCAAAAAGCATTTGTTTAGCGGAAACAACTAAAGAGGTTAGTTTTTTCTGTAATTTTTTATGCAGTTGCAATTGAATGTATAGTATGCGATATAATGGAGACTCATTATACGATGTCACAATCTAAAACTTATGCAAACAAGTAGTAATATTAACACATATTTACAAAGGTTTTTAAAACATATATTTAAAAAGGTTTGCTGTATCTGTATGTAAGATGTGAGTGTGTTTACAGTGCAGTTTGCAACTGCTTAACATAATTTTACAGTAAAATTATGTTAAGCAGTTTTGTGACATTCATATTGCGTAATTTATATAAATTATTTTATGCTTAATTAATAGTTATTGACTGATGCTAAATAATGAAATCTACGAGTTTAGCAATTTCAGTTTTCAATTCTTCCAAACTTGTCCCTTCCTCTTTGTTTATGCAAAATTCAATTTTTCTACAATTGAAACTCGTGTGATAGCTTGCGTCATAATACTTGTCTAGTGATTTTATGTTTATTTTCTTGTTGGTAGTAATATATTATCCAAAAATACTAATAATGAAACAAATACATATCATAATTAGATGCTTATCAACTATAAATAATAATCACTACCAACCGGTAAAGGCACAGGCTTGTAATATTTCCTAGGTTTTTACCATGTCTTGGTAGAAACCAATTTTTCTCAATAAAAACTCAACCCAAAAATTCCCTTAATCCTTTAGTTAACTTGTCTACACCCACTTTTTTATATTTTATCACAAGATCCCTCACCCTCTCTTTTTATTGGATTAATTTATGCTGCCATCTGTAAGCTTCTCTTCACTTTTCCCCCGAGGACTGCGCCACTGCTTTATGTGTGTAACATATTTTCCCCCAATAAATATAGTTTTCATATTTGATAACGTCATAATTTTCACTGACCAAGAACTTCGCATTTCTATAATTTTATTTTTAGTTTGAGAAGGAAATGCATAATTTTTTAAAAACATTATCCCCCCCCCCCTTGACTGACATTTTTGACTGTTTAAGTTTTTCTTAAGAATTAGACAAATGAATTTCACTAATTTTATTTCACTTTGATATTAAATTTTTAATTTCTATATAGGTGCATACAGTGATAGTACTGGTGTAGAAGTTATTAAAAAGCATGTTGCTCAGTACATTGAAAGAAGAGATGGTGTTCCTGCCAATTATTTGGATATAATTATGTGTACTGGAGCTAGTGAAGGTGTTAAGGTTAGTTATGATTTTTGTTTCTTTTCTCTTCATTTTGTAGTTATTTTGTATTTTGGAATTAAAAGTCAATTTTGAATCTTTTTAGAGTGTATTAAGCTTGCTGAATTACCATAATGGTGGAAAGGTGTCTGGTATCATGGTTCCTATTCCTCAGTATCCCTTGTATTCTGCTACAATAGCTGAATTCGGAATGCATATGGTTAGTTGAAATTTTCAATTCATAGAATTTGAGAAGTATGGTTCTAGAATAACATGTTGATAGGGTAAATTCGGTGTATATCTGTGTGCCAAGGGAAGAGCGAAATGTAGTGATTTGTAGAAGTTTACCTGTGTGTTTCAGTCAACTTTCAATTAAAACGCATTGAAAAAATAGCCTTTTGTAGAAAGTTTTTTTTCTTACCGTATTACCCCGCATTAGCCGGCATGCCAGAAAAAGTGACCAGCATGCTGGAAAATTCGAATTTTCCAGTATGCCGGATAGTTCAAGGTTTATTTTGCAACGAAACAAAAATAAATTTCTCTCCTCAGTTTTAAACGCAAAGCAAACCACTGTAAGGAAAAATAATGATAAACCCATTTCTCAAAAGCAAACCAATGAATTTCAGATCTCCGAGACGAAATAAATCATGGTGCGTTATCTTGCTACTATTTATTAATATTTTTACAAAGTTAAATTTTTTATTGTTTAATTGGTCAAAGTTAAATTGCTTGTTTTAACAAAATGATCTATACTGCTGTGTTACAAATGTGACATCTGCACTGAGCAACAAGTGCAGAAATCACTCCTTCATGTTTTATGCTTCTATAGATGGTGATGGTACTTATATCAAAAATTTTATTTTAATATTTCCTGTTCACAAATGACCATAAAACATGTATTTAGATAATATATGTTGCAAAAAACTTTACCTGGTGACAATAATTCAATTCTCATAAAAAGTGCAGATTAGATTTTTGTCCTTGGCAAAGCAGTGCCTAACTAATATTATTTTTCAAGTTTTTGGTGTTCCTGGAATAGTATTAAATTATTTTTTTCGAATCTCGGTTTTTCTGGCATGCCGGAAAGGACTAGCTACGACTCATAGAAAATCTGGTGATCCTCGAATTTTGTGGCATGCCGGCTAATGCGGGGTAATACGGTATTTAGCACATTAAGGAGATAAAAAATTGTATAATTTTATGCTTGCAACGAGCCCATTACTTCAATCTCGCATAGAGAAAAACATTACTTCCAACTGTCCTGATTTGATGCCTTCTCCGGAACTTCGTAAATGTCTCTCAAATTTTCATAAAAATAACAAAATTCTCCCCCTCCCCAAAAAAGGATTTCCAGTGATTAAAATTAGAAAAAAACCACAAAAGCGAAAACTTTCGATATATGTGTAGGACAAAAATGTATGTTCAATTATTTTTTAAACATTTTGCTTTCATTTTCCTTTTTAAGACTTTTATCTCCCAAAAATGCGGCAAAACTTTCCCAATTTTTGTTTGAAACTTTTACCTGCTACAAGGAACGTTCATTATCACTTATAAAAGTGAAGACATACTGTTAGATATTTTGTCCGTACCTCCACCTCGGTCTCTTTTGCGCATGCCTCAGGTCTCTACTGATTTTATTAAAATAAGGGTGGTGGTGATTAAAGAGATAATGAATGTGAAGAGACTTTGCTTTGTTTCATTTTGTTTTTTTGTTTGATTCATGTATTTGAGGTGTTGGTTTGTATTGCTGCTTCCCCCCTCACCTTAATTTATTGCTCTCCTTTGTCAGTTTAAGGAAAATAAAATAATGTCAAACTAAGCAGAAATGATATCATGGTGCATTTCTTAATCAAGCTGTCCCCCTTTTTGAAATAGCACTGTTCAACAGTGCTAGGCTTGACTATCGAGGTCGGACAATACCTCTTTTAACCCCCTTCCCTCACATTTTGCATGTTTTGGTCCATACAATCCTAACTTTAAAAAAAAAATCCTACTTACATTTAAAAATCCCTTTTGCACTCACACTTCGGCTGCTAAATCTATTCATGCAATGTCTCCGAAATTTTATCCATACATCTCCCTAATTTTCACTATTCAATGTTGGCACTTATAGGAAAAAATGAGAATAGTAGAAATTCATCATGTGCTTTTAATTTGCTTCATTTTTTCAGTTGATAAATAGTAAAACAGCATTCTAATTATATTTATGGGATTTTTTTTTTCTTTCTCAAGATAAATTATTACTTAGATGAAGATAATGCATGGGCCCTAAGTATCAAAGAACTGAAAAGAGCCATCAATGAAGCAAAAAAAGATTGTGTTCCTAGGGCTATAGCTGTGATCAATCCAGGAAACCCAACTGGTATAGTATATTAGCTCCTTTCTTTCCTTCTTTTTTTCATGTATCTGAAGTATTTTTAATTGCACTTTTTTTTTGTTTTCATATTGCTGTATTTTTAAAAAGTGGTTTTTAATTGTAGGGTCTGTGCTTACACGTAAAAATATTGAAGAGATCATAAAATTTGCTCATGAAGAAAAACTTTTAATAATGGCTGATGAGGTAAGTATTTTGATCTATTTCGCATTTTCTGTTCTATTGATTTGTATGTGATAATTAAACACTTGCTTGTTGGGATGATTAATGACATACAGAATTCCAATTCTGCAAAACATGTCCAGCTTGGCAGACTATTATCGAAGAAAATTTTAGCCTACTGAAAATATTTAGCAGATTCCTGTAGCGCACCAAGGATTGTTTCCTGGGTTGGGCTAAGTGGTGCTCCTTCAGAAAGTTTTTGAATTTGAAGTCCTAAAGGAAAAAACTGCAGTCACTTTTGATGAAATTAAGAAGGGGATTGGGAGCTATCCCTTGGAAATTTCCAAAAATCAAATCCAGAAAATGCACTTCAAGCAGTTTGGTTTACTTAACCCTTTAACGTCAGGTGTGCCGAATTCGGCAAGTACCTCCAGAATCACTTTGCCTTAGTTGCTAAGTGAATTATTCCACAATAGAACATTGTGACGTTTTTGGCACATTCGTATCTGCCAGCAGCACTAAGTCTTTAAAAAACAGGTAATTGTGTCTCCTATGGTCTCTCTTGATTGAGATTTGGAAGGAAAAAATTGTTTCCTTAGGTCAGTGGTGGCCAACCCGCGGCACGCGTGCCACAATGTGGCACGGCAGATCAGTAACAGTGGCACGCGAAGACTTTTTGAAAAAATTCCAAAATTGAGGAAAAAATGTCATCTCAAAAATATTGATAAAAACTAAAACCATTAAATGATATTGTGACGATTAAGTGTCAGGAGGTTGGCTTATAAATTGTCTGAACTACAATATTGCAAAGTACTTAACGTTAGATTTAGACATCCAACAAAAGCTGAGACGCTGAAGACAATGCTTTGTAAAGCATATTTGCGTTTGACACGAATGAAACTTTCGATGCTGCAGAATGGATTTTTGATCTGCAATAGTTTCAGCTACTGGTGATGAAATTTTATAAAAAAGTTAACTCTGCAACTAAAATTAAGAAACCAGATTGGACAGAATTCGGTATGGTTGCACAAATGAAGATCCTTAAATTGTTTTTGTTACATTACTTGAAAATAATTTGGGAAAAAAACTTCAAAAGTATCATCGAGTTACTTATTACAAACTCATTGCCAAGGAATGAGACTTTTTCTTTGTTGGTGACCCTGTAGATTTCTATTAACAAACTACGAATTAAGCCCTGAATGTTTTGTGAACTTTTCCCAGGAGAAAGAGGAGAGCATGGCAAGTTACTTGTGACGTGAAGCGCATCATTTTAAGATGCAATTAGTCAAATTAAATTGTTAAGTTAAAAAAATAAAAAAAAAAGGCAAAGTTAAAAATTTAATGGGAAAATATTCCCTAAAAATTCAAAAAAGGTTAACAAAGTTTAAGGCCGAAACGTAAGTGGAAGTAACAAAGCAAAGGAAAAAATTTACCGCAATAATGCCAGGCCTACGACAGCCCTGGGTGCCCTTCATGTTTAAAAATCCAAAAAAATAACAAGAAAATAATGACTTACCCCTCTGTCGTGTATGTTGACCACTTCATGAAATACAACAATTTAAATCAGCATGTTAATTTTATTTCTGCAGCACTTCTTTTCACCTCTTACATTTTTTGCACACGTGTTATATCCAAAGAGATCTCCTTTCACAAAATAATAAAATAAAATGATATGGAATAGATTGCAGAAGAATTATATTTTTTTCCTTTTTTTTTTTACGAAAGTCTATTGTCCTTTACTGATAAAAATAAAAGGGTCTGAAAGAATGAAATTGAAATATGTCTTGCAGAACTCATCATCGCATTCGTGAGAACAGTCAGATGTAGCTTATTGATGATTGACGCGGAGCTGGACCTGGCGAGTGAGACGGGGAATCGGGCTCGTTGATGATCGGCTTTCACGTCTATGCGTAAGGAAAAGCAGGGCACTCACGACGTAGACGGCAAACGGTTGTGAAAAACGTTTAGGCAATTTTCATGAAGACTGCAGGAAATGCTTCGATGAATTTGTTAAGCATGATCATAGCATCACGCAGTATTTTTGTAGACTGGAGTAGGGCACTCACAACGGAGATGGCAAACTATTGCGATTAACATTCAGGCAACTCATGTAAGGACGGCAAGAAAAAACTTTGATGAATTTTTTTTAAGCGAAGAGATTGTTAAGCAACGCATCTCTGAGATAAATGGAGTAGAGATGGTCATAGCGTTAAACGTGATGCTTCTGTAGACAGTGCTTGCTTGCAGAGGAAAAAATTAAAACTCAAATATAAAAAGAATCATGCTGCCTATACGGAATTTGGGATCCGCAGACATTCCTCCTAGGTGGGCGCCTGCATCGCCCTGCCGTCATGAGCTTGCCTCCATGTCCACATCATCATTTTCCGTTCGAAGTTAAATCTCGGGGAACGATTTTTATTACATCTTGCAAAGAGCAGCGCACGGGGGAATCTGTCTGGAAATTCGTGCGCTTCCACACTACACTCCGGCGTCTGACCTTGAGTCAGCCAATCACAGAAAGGCGTGGGAGGGAAGTCAATGACCTGAAGAGAGGGAGCAGGAATCTTTCGAAACACTTTGGCCAATCGCACGTGGCGTGGGTCAAATTTTGCCCTCAAAGAACAACCCAGCTGGGGGAATAAACGGAGAAGAAATTCGCTCAAGATGGCTGAAGACGGGAAAGGCAAAAAAAACCGAAATTTTGAAAAAAGGGAATTAGGAAAATCGCGATTCGAAAACGCGTTAATTTTACCGAAAATGCATAAATGATACATGTAACTGCTCGGAAAATTAAGGGCAGTAAAAAGGTTAAAAAGGGAAGGTGTTCCGGGGAAAATTTAAAAAGTTGTAGAAATAAAACGCGGGAGATTATCGTTAAGCGATCGTAAATGATAGGTTGCAAAATGATCGAAGAACTGAAAAAACCTAACGATGTGATACAATATCACATTACTCCTTCATTGAAATGTGTAATAGCTATCCAAAGGATAAATAGTCATTAAATTTTAGAATTTTAGAGAGTGTTTTTTAAAATATTTGGAAGGAAAGCAATGAGGACTTGCTATTTAGGAATGAAGAATAGCAAATGCATTTAGCTATGTTATCTCTTATTATCCGGCGTTTAAGTAATTTAAATTTAAAATAGTACAAGAAAAGTTTCCTAAACCAGAATAGGCCATCTACATTATTTTATGACGAAACTTCAGTTTCTTTCGAATTTGGAGAAAAAAAAAATAAAACATTAAATTTAATACTGAAAGTATCAACTCCAATTTAATAATTTTTCAATGATGTATGGAGAAAATTTTACCCCTATTTTAAGTATTCATTCAGTGTTAGGTTTGATGGAATTCAGGATCATAAAAAAATGCTGATCTTTTTTAATTTTTTGTCTATTTCTCTGCAAGACACTACTTGTTTCCCTTCTGAAATCCAAGTCGGAATTACTGACCTTTTGCATCGGTGATTAAATATAAGAGCTTACTTCAACAGAAAGTCATCCACGTTATACAGAAATTTGGAAATTTGTACCAACAATTTTTTTTCACATTTACACACTTTAGCCGTCTGATGTTGTTGTAGATTGGGTTCAAAATATGCTTCTAAACAAATATTTTTCGTTATGAATGCAGAAAAATCTAAATACCGTTGAATATTAATTGATAGCACTTAAAACGTTCAACTTCTTAGGATTCTCAAAAACTAATCCTAAAATTAAAGACTTGGTAAAAAAGATACAGACTCATAAACCACATTAAGTACAGACTGTATAATTTTTTAAAGTAGATTGTTTGATGTTATTTGTTTCTTTTTTAAGCGTATGCCAACTGACAGATGAAAGTGTTTATTAACGATAACTCTTAAGTTTGGACTTGTAATATCTTTATTATCATTTAGATTTCAATTGCTCAGATTTACGAGAAAAAATGTTTCATTTGAGTAAGAATTACCCAGTCAGCCAACATAAAATCTATTTTCAAAAAATCAGTTTGTTGGAAAAATACATTGTGGCACGGTGAGCTTTTTCTCTCCAGATAGTGGCACTCTCCCTAAAAAGGTTGGCCACTCCTGCCTTAGGTAAAAAAATTGTTATCCAGAAAGGGTTAAGGTGGTCCATCTTCATGCTTCTAGGAGGGGCTTAAGCCCCTTAGCTCCCCCCGTGGGTGCGCCACTGGCAGATTCTATTTTCAGAATGCATGATGGGAAAATTTTCCGTGAGTGAAAAATTACATTTAGTGATTTTCACAAAATATATCTTGGAAAAGTGTGATTATTGTGTAAACTATATTTATTTTCTTTCTCGTTTCTCTGTTGCCATTGTCAACTCTTAAATCAATCCGTCTGTTACTTTCCATTTGTGTTGTCAGTTGCTCTTTCGTAAATGGGGATCAAAGTGTTGTGCATCTTAAATGTATTTTCTCCTTTGTCCGTGCATGTGCAATGTGTACTTTTCTGTCATAATACAGGTTTTGTTTTTTATTTAAGCTTACAGCAAATCTTAAAATTTTTAGGATATTTTTATATGATTTGGGGGAAATGGTTAGGGGAAAAAGAATTGTCTCCCTGAATAATTCTGAAACCTAGTGCAAAAAAAAAAAAAAAGAGAAGAAATTCATAATTTTGTTACAAAAATAGTCAGTGTAATCGAGTAGATCCTAGATTAGTCGAAGTTATTGGAACTGGATCACATTTGATAAGTAAATTCCAGATAAGAAGAGAAATGTAAATGGCTGTCAGAAGACTACGGGAACTCTTAACTTGTTCAAATTTGCAAAGCAGCTACTAATGTGCTGTTTTTATTTATGTCACCCTGCCAAAGGTTCAAACTTTTCTTGTAGATTTTTTTTTCCATATTTTTATCAACTCTTGTGATCTAACTTGGTATAACTTTGCTTGAATTTGCTTTATACGTTACAAATATTGCTTTTTAATTTTATTATCATATGTTTATGTTTCAGGTATATCAAGATAATGTGTATGCAGAAGGAATGGAATTTCATTCTTTTAAGAAAGTTATGACAGAAATGGGAGAGCCATACAAAAATATGGAGCTAGCATCTTTCATGTCTGTCTCTAAAGGATATATGGGCGAGTAAGTGCTGCAGCACATTTAGCATTCAAAAATTCTTTCAAGGGGATTCACTGTGTATATTAATGTCTTTAACCCTTTTGAGATGGGCGTGCCAACAGCGGCGCCCCAACGGAAAGTCATAGGAGGTCACTGTGACCTCCAAAAAGTTTTCTTATGGACATGTTGTGACGATTTTTCCATTTTGAAGGCAGTACTGCAAAATTGAAATTTTTTTAATGATGTCTAATGTTCTCTGAATGCATGTGTGTGATGCAGCTCTAGATTAGTGGTCCCCAGTCATATTTTAGGATTCAGCTCATCTTTTATGGTTCAGTAAAATTTGGTGTTCCATTTGGCTAATTAAGAATTTTCCCCTTCCCAAAAATTTAGCTATGGATAATTTGTTATGGTTGCTCACAGCCTGTATAACATTTTCTCAATTAAAGTTTAAATAGACCCCAAAGACCTACATATATATATATTTAGGTCTGTATGTTGCTTTTGCATTATTATTATCATTATTTTTTATTTATTTATTTTTTTTGAACTTGGTTTCTGAATTACTGTAATGGAATTGCATTACTCCTCAGCATTCAACGTGCTGATGAGTAATGCTGACAAACAAGCTGCTTTAATTGCGTCAGCTGATATAAAGACCTTGTTTTTCTTTCTTTTTTTGTTACTGGCAATGAGTGAATGGATGTTCTACAGTTAGTGAAGTCATGCTAAAAGATTCAAATCACTTATCCTCAAGTGGTAATATGCTTTATTATCACTTGATTCCCTATGAAAGTAGTTCCCCAAATGAGATACAGGTTCCAAAGATTAAAATATTTGTAATATATTTAATTTTGTGCTTGCCTGTATCTTTAGGGAGGAAGGGGGAGGAGCTGTTTAAGAGACATCCTGGAATGGTTATTATTTGAAAGTAGCTAGAGTTTCAGATCTTTTATTTTCGCTAATCAAATGTTTTTATACATAATTAATCATCCGATATATTTTTAGATGTGGTATGCGAGGTGGTTATTGTGAAATCATCAATATGGATCCAGAAGTCAAAAAGATGCTTTTAAAATGTGTGTCTGCTCGCCTGTGCTCCAGTATTTTGGGGCAAGTAAGTATTTTATTTTTGTTTATGTTAAACGAGTGTTAATAGTATTGTAAATAATAAAAATAATTTAAAGATGAACAAATTGTGTTCTTCTAATTCTGCATTTTTTCCTTTATTTACAATTAGGCAACTATGTCTTGTGTAGCTAATCCGCCTCAAAAAGGTGAACCATCCTATGATTTGTACATAAAGGTAATAAAATTATTTGTGTTGTCATCCATTGTTTTAGATATAATAAGTGAAATGGAAATCAATAGCTGATGTTTAAAGATTGCTGTCCCATTGCTGCAATGCTTTAAAATTTCATAAGCTTACTTTCCTTGTACATGTTTAATTGCAAAATAAGTAAATAAAATTATATTTTAATTGCCATTGAAATCAGACTTCTAAAATATAAGCTTTGTTTCGAGATATAAATGTACTGTGCGTTGCATAAAGGTCCTGCATTAGTTAAAACCACAGTTAGTGAAAATAAAGCAAGTAGAAACAGCTTCTAAAAGTAAGCTGGTGGTTAACAACTTATCACGTTTTCCTTTTTTAATGTTTTTCTTTGATAGTTTTGTACAAATATATTTTTTGAAAAAAAAAAAAAAAATCAGATGGAAGTCCCAGACTGTCCATTGCTACAAATGCTATTCATCAGGCAAAAAAATATTTTTGTTTCTCAACTATGGCTACTGTTGCTTTATTTCTCAGAAAAGTGTGTATTAACCTAACAATTTTGCTATTCATCAGGGATTTAGAATAATCACGAGAATAATAATGAATAATAATTTACCAATAAACCAGGTTTTGCTGAAATTATTGGTGCTAGTCACTTTCTTCGCATAGAGACCAAAGCAAGTAACTAATAGAATATAATTTGCAAAAGCTAATAACATAAAGTTCATGAATTTTATTTTCCAGATTTTAATGTGGTTGATATCACATTTTTTGTAATAAAAATTATTTTTGAATAACTTATTAAATTGTTTCTGTATTTATTTCTAAAGGAAAAGAATGGAGTTTTGCAGTCTCTTAAGGAGAGAGCAATCCTTATTGCAAAAACATTCAATAGTATGAAAGGCATAAAATGCAATGAAGTGGCTGGAGCAATGTATGCCTTTCCACGTTTAGAACTTCCTGAAAAAGCAGTGCAGAAAGCTAAGGTAAGGTCCTGGAGTTACTTCTCAATCCTTTTATTTCAATACATTGCACTTTTCCTTGACATTACTACTCATGGTTGTAAAGTGGTTTCTCTTATTCCATCCCCTTTCCCCTCCTCACAATCTTTCATTGTTCCCACATCCCTTTAAAGGAACTTATATTTTTACTTGTAGGCTTTTAAAAATAGATGAGCCTTTATTTTATTCGCACCATCAGTAACTGATATCATTTTTGTACTGACAAGGATTTTTTCATTTCATTTGGCACCTAAGGCGCAGGAGGGGTTGGATGCAGAGTCCCTGTTCTCTAGTACGCATATGATTCCAGTTGGTTTTTTGACTTTCACCTCACAACACAATCCAGGGTCCCCCGTACATACCACAACTCGTGGTTTGACCGGCATGGGGCCCTGAAGAGCGCTCTGTTCTTTTTGAACCAGACCAAGGGCCGAGCAAACCCTTGGCCCAGCACAACCAGAGATATCGTTTCACTTGGAGGACTTTGTGACCACAAACATTTTTAACGTCCCCCGCCACCATTAATAAAGACGGTGGACCTTTGATTGGTTGAGATCGAACCCAGGACCCTCTGGTTACGAATCTGACGCCTTATCGATCGGGCTACCATGGCCCGACAGCACGCTCACAAAACCCACTAAGAAACTCTTTTTAGAGCTCTTCCGATTGGCCAATCAGTCCGCTGACGTCATTAGATGACGTTTGGAGGCGTTGCAGAAGTTTTCATATTCATTTCTTATTCCTGCCATCTAGTGTTATTACTGAGAAATAATACGTAAATCAAAGGGTTTAATTAACAATAATGTATAAATATTCAAATATAAAGCATGAGATCCGTCAGTGACATTAAATCATAGCCAGCAGCAGGGGGATGACTTGACCCTCCCCCTTAAAAAAAACAAATGTATTAAAAATTATATTTAGTATTTTTTTAATTGTTAGTTTTTTGAAAATAATTTTAACTAAAGAATACTTAAATTACAGAGTACTTTGCAAAACATTTTGTCATGTTAATGTTTATGAATGTCAGAGGGGGGGGGGGGGGCGGAGGGGGTGCACTTTCACATTGGGTTTTATAAATTTCATCCCGATATCTAGTGGTTTAGCCGAAGCCATTGACGCAATTATTAAATGAAAGTATGAAGTGAATGCGAGCTTGGCAAGAACGAAACGAAAGTGCTTTCTCGAGCACGAATGCGAGCATGTAATCAAAACTGACAACAAATGACGTCACTTTTGGCTTACCCAATCCTGGGAAGAAATGCCCCCACCGAAGAGTTTCTTTGTAGGTTTTTGTGAGCTTGCGGCCCGACAAATCTTTAAAGCCCAATGAATAAAAATTTAGCTGTGCCAGTTTCTGTTTGTTAACAAATAAAATACTTGTTGTTTTATTTTAATTAAAAGGATTTTCAATTTTTCCTCTTGATTTCGCTTTTGCAACAAGCAAATTTTATCACCTGTGATTATTTTCTTCTTTTTGATGTTTCCCATGTTCTCTCAAACAATTAAATACATTAATTTTGAATGCATTCTAACCTGTGAAATTCATCTTAATTTGAGGTCAGCAATCAGGGTTTTTAAAAAAAATTTAATCTGAGTTCTTTTAAAATAACTATATTATGGTTTTTGTGCATATTAAGTAATTGTATTTTTTTAGATTCCTTAAAAGGTTTTTTGTCTTTTGTTTAGTAATTTTTCTATTTACATCACATTTACATATTTTGATAACCACCAACTAACTATAGTTGAATGTTTTTCAGTCCCTTGGACAAGCACCTGATTTCCTTTATGCTATGCAGCTTCTAGAGAGTACAGGAATCTGCGTTGTTCCTGGCAGTGGATTTGGACAAATACCCGGGACTCATCATTTCAGGTAATCGTAGCATTTATCATTCCATTAATTATGTGTGTATGCCAGAGGAAGCCTTGTGGTTTGGGCATCAAACTTGCAATCAAAGGATCGTGGGTTTGATGCTCAAGGCTATAAAAACTGAGCAAATATCCGTGAGCCCTATAATATTAAATTCAACTGTTAATTTACCCTGGGAGGCTGATACAGCCTCCCAGTGTCAAATAATCATTCGGTAATTCATTTTAAGTGCGGTATGGTTTTTATAGAAGATTGATACACTAAGGGACCTGCTCCACATTGACCTAAAGCAGAAAAATAAAGCAGAAGCGTAAAATGGAGCAAATAGCGTTCCTATGGAAAGTACTTGGATTTTCGGTTTCTGCCTTCAGTTTCGGTCGCGTTTTACGCTGATGTGGAGCAGGGCCCTAACTTTTTTATTTTTGTGTAAATTAGCATTTTGCACAGGAAGTTAGTTTATTTTTATTAAAAGTTTGGTACATGTATAGTAATTTGTGTAAGTTAATTCATTAAAATTATTTGAAACATGTCTACTAGTTGATGTCATTGATATAATTCTGTCCTATGATAAATACATTTAAAGTGTTAGAAGAAAAATAGATAATAACACTTTGTTGCTTAGGGAAATTAAATTATCACATAGCTTGCATCATAAAATTTGGTGTTTTCATGTGGGATGTTGAACATTGAAAATAAATTAAAACATAAGCATTGGAATATGAGTATTTTAAATTTCTAAATGCATTACTTTGTGCAAAACGTTTCAAAATTAAAAATGTTTCCCAAGTAAAAATTAAACTCTTTGGGAGGGATTTTTTTTTCTCTCTACCATTCCCATCTCTAATCGTCTAGTAATATAAAGTACTTTTATATAATCATATTTTGTGGGGTTAAAAGTACATTTTATATAAAACTGCAAGTAAACCTTTAAAACAGCACAAATTTGCAAAAAAAAATTGCAGGTACTTATTTTAAGTCTACAAAACTCCCCTTTTTCAATTTAAAAAGATGTGAGGTTACATGTGGAAATATGTGCCTTTCACTCGATGTCTTTAGATCCATAAGCTCACTTCTTTTAGCATTGTAAAAGGTGTTCCTTGTAACTTTAGAACAAAAATCAAAGTGGTTTTTGCAAATTTATTTTTTAATGTTGCATGTATTTTTACTTTTTAGCACAAAGGCAGGGGTTGCCACAGGCTACTTAAATGCTACTTTTTGCTGCTTTTTTTGACTCTAGGCGACTTTGGAGACTTTTTTTGAGCACAAACAGGCTAAAAAGCAACTTATTTTCACTGGAGCTACTTTTTTGGATACTTCTTTTTTTTCCAAAGCAAGTTTTCATTTGGAAATCTTTATTTTTTTTGCCCTATTTGATTTTATTTATTAATTTGAAACCCATTATTTTTTCTTCTTATTTTTTTGTCCCCTAAAAAAAAACATTCCTTTGCCTTCTATTATGGACAGATCCACTATTATTTTTTAAAATATCAATCAGGGAGGAGCTTAGATTTTGGAATAATCTCTTCGCTACTTTAGCTTTTGGGTAAAAAGTGATTTGCTTAATAGTCATAGCTACTGAGGAAGGGGGGTGGATCTGTTTATTTGATATATATTGGAGGGAAAATCAGCTCAAAGTTTAGTAGATTAAAGAAACTGACTTATTTAAGACTTTCCTTCAACTGAATTTTAATAATAAACAGCTGATTAAGTAAAAATTTTATTTTTAGGAACTTACAGACATCAAGCACAAGCTTCCCCCAAAATTCTACACTGTTAGAGATTTCAATAATTGTGCACATCTTGTAATTTCAATTATTTTAGAATTTGACAGCTATTTTAACATAAGCTAACTGAAGCATATATCCATGTATATGCTTCAAGATATATCCGTAGTTCTGTTTTTTTCAACCTTGACTTTTATGTTTTATCAATTGTAATTACTTTTTTGGTGGGAAGTGTACTAAATATTTAGCAAATGAGCTTTTAATTATTAAATTTTTTACTTAAAATAAGTATTTTTTTACTTAAAACCTTAATCAACTTTATTTTATTTTATTAATTTTTTAAGGGGTAGTTTTTACATAAGCTTCCAGTTGAACAGTTGAAATGTGTGAAAGTTGAAGTAACTCATTAATATTTTTAGAATTTATAATTAAATAGAGGAAAATTATACAAAGTAATACAAATTAAACAGAGGTATAAAGCTAAAAGAACTCCAAAATTCTTCAAATTTGTAAGTACTAAACGCTATTTTTAACACATCTTATAAGTGTCGTGAAATAGAAATTTTAAAAGTACTACCTTGAATGCGCGTATATGAGCACTCCCTTTTTTAATAAGTTTTGGCAAAAGTTTTTTTTTTTTTTTTTTTGTTATTGCGCATAAATTCCTCAGCAAAACAGATGAGAACTTTTTACAAATGTTAAATTTTCAGCTGTATTATTTATTTCTTACTTCATTTATCTGATCATGAACACTTTTTTTTTTTTTTTGAAACTTTTTCAATTTTGGGGACTACTTTTTTTGCAACTTGTTTACACGTTTTTGGCTACTTTTGCTACTTTTATTGAATTTTTCCTGTGGCAACCCTAACAAAGGAAGTTATTTATTTCTTACCTTTTATATACCTTGAAAGTATGTTAACTACTTTTTATTTGAAAATAATATTTCTTCTCATATTTTTCTTATTTTTTAGGACCACAATTTTACCACAAACTGATAAATTAAAGATAATGTTGAAGAAAATGGAAGAATTTCATGAAAAATTCTTAGAAGAGTACAAGTAATAGGTAATAATGCAGCTCGTTCATTTTCCCTACTTGATTGTTGATTTCATTTTTTATTTTTAAAAATTGATTTGCATGCATTTGAGTAAATTGTAAATCAAGGCAAATGAGGGGGGAAATAGAAGATAATTTTATTTTACAATACACCTTTAAAATCCGTGAAATCTTTGCAATTCAGAAAAATTTCGAAATTTAAATTTAGTAACAATTACTTTGATTTGCAAAATTTTGGAAGTCATAAGTAATGTTCAATTGCTCATTTTCCTTTCATTCTTTTTAACTAGTTGTGAAGTGCGCTTCAGCAGCTTCTACGTGTAAAGAAACAAATGAAAAAAAATGCAACAAAGTCAAATGCTCTCTTTATCTTGCTTTGAAAATGCCGCTGGGATCCTCACACCAAATCAATGTTTAGTGATTTCAGTATTTAAAAATCGTTTCTTACACGACACAAAGGATTTATCAAAGAATGTAGTGAAATATTCAATATACTAGCATATCACTGGCAAAATTCCATACATAACTTAGTTGGATTGCCATAATTTTTAATAGATGCACTGCTGTAAGAGCCGCAGAAAGTTAAATTTTAGTTATGTGTGCGTATGGGTAGTAGAATATCATTTTTTGTACTGAAATAGATATATACTTGGTAGTAAAAAGTTTTTCAGCTACAGAGATCAAAATTAAAAAATAGTTTTCAGGATGAACCTGCAATAGATTAATTGAAAAATCTAAATCGGCAGCGAAAATGCTTGGAAACAAGATGTTAATACAAGTACATGCTACTTGTAGATTATGTTCCAGGAAAAATACAGCACAATTCTTCATTAGCTGGAATTAAAAAAAAATGTTTAACTTAAAATTTTGAGGTACTTTTTTTTGTCAACTAAAAAATAGCAGACTTTCTCAAGAATCTGCAATACCTGTGGCGCTGTTTCTGCTATCGGGAATACTGTTCAAAAAGTTAAAACTAAAACATTAAATGCAAAGTTTTGATGCTAATTACATAGAAAAAACACAACTCCCGCTTATAATGAAATTAGTTATACTTGCAGAGTTCCTCTCAAAAGAAGGATACTTTGAGAGTCCTGAACATCTATGTGTTCCTAAATGAAATTGCTAAATTTGGAAATAAAATATTTAAAAAGAAGAATCATGTAGGGTGAGTTCTGGTAAGTGCGTACCCTTTTTTTCAAAGTTCATGTTCTCAAGGATGCTGTTCTATTGAAAAATCTTGTACAGTCAAAACTTTTTTTTAGTTTTCTTTCCAGATCCTTTACTAAGATTTTCAAGCAAATAATATGTCAAATAAACCATAAGTATAGGTTTTGTGACCTGGTTTATGACACCTATTCTAAGGTACGCACTTTCACTACCTAGCGGGGTAAGTGCGTCCACCTTAAGTTATGTGAATATGAGCAGGAAAAAACTTCTGGCACATATTAAATATGTTAGGTAGTTGCCTTGGGATAATACCTAATACTAGAGATCAGCACTTGCTTGCATGGATGAAACGCCATCAGTGATATCCCACGTGTCTTGCGAACAACTGTGATTTGAAGATTGAGAGAGTTGCGTCTGTGATTCTTCCTCTGTCCTTTTAATAAGACCAAGTGAGCAAATGTAAGTTGTTTTCATTTAGTAAACATCACTTATAGTCTACATAGTTTATTTTGGTTTAATACATTAATCAGTCTGTGTTTAAGCCAGGGTTCGCACTTACCCCTTCTTAAATGTAAGATGAGACATGCCAATAGCGTTGTTCTAAATGCATACCCCTGTGATTTTCTTTAATTCTATTTGTATAGTAGATCATTAGGTGGTGACCTGAGTGAATAATTCGTTTTTTTTTTCTTTTTTTTTTGAATAAATACGGTTTAAAAAATTTTTTTTTATTAGAATCAGCAGCAGTAAGGAAAAACACAAAAGAAAGAGCAAAAAAAGAAAATAATTGATCATGATATGATACTTGTACTTTTTTTTTTCTTGTACATTGAAATAGTTTTTCACAATGTGTTCTTAATTTTTTTAAATGTGATTTATTCATTACTCCACCTTCGTTTTTTGAATCAGTTGGTTCCTTATTGAGTGCTTCACTTAATTTCATTGCTTCATTTGTCATTCTGGTTTAAATTAAGTATAGCTTATGATCGCTATTTTCAACGAAAAATTTACTAACTGATACCTAAAAGACAATATATTTCAGAGGTAATTTTTTTAATTGAAATCTTATGCCGCATTCAATGTAAATATAAATACTTGATGGAAATGACGTCGGATTTTTAATTGGCTTATAAAAGAGTTATAGGCAAAATTAAAGGTGAATTACGAGATTCGGATTCTCCAAGTAATGGTACACACTTGCCTCATCATAATGGTACGCATAATAGTACCCATATGCCTCATGATAGTGGTACACACTTGCCCCATCATAATGGTACCCCACCTTACTTTAAAGAAATTGAAACTGCGTACCGTCATATAAACAAATTTTAGTTTGAGTATTTGATAAAAATACCCCAGGTATGTTATTAGTAGCTATTACTCAAAAGAAACAACTTGCATTTCTTGATTTCAATTGCTTGGTATGACTACAAGAGAAACTGAAACAAAACCTTCTGAATCTTTACTTTAGAGTTTTTTTGAAGACATTTAAGTTGTCTCTGATTGTGTTTCGTCTATTGAATCCAGGCCTGAATTCTACTTATTGAAATTATCATTAGACAGTTATCTAACATAGTCGATGTGTTGCAGAAGCCATTTCAGGACAGTGTTCATATAATTCCCAGTGGACGCACTTACCAGAACTCACCCTAAAGAATTATCCAAAAATGTACTAATGTGTTATCAAAAAGTTAAAACATTGAAGTAAGAAACTAGCATTGATTTGCTGGCAGGAAGAGCTTTTGTGTGTGATGTTAAACTTCTGACTGATGTTAAAATCAATAGTTATATTCTTGGAACCAATTTGCTTTATAAAATTATAAAATTTATAAAATTTCAAATAATAAACTTAACTGTTACTGGTTTTAGTTCCGAGTTGTTCTTGAGCAGTGCCAGATCTAGGGAGAGCGAGTTGGAGCCTTTGCCAAGGGCATCAGCTTCAGCCTAATTTGTGTGTGTGTTTTTTTTTTTTTTTTTTCATTAACTCAATACAGAAACTTGGAAGAAGAGGGGTAAGAGCAATAATTTTAGGATTCGCCCCTGGCTCAAAAAATTGCAAGTACAGCACTGTATTTAGCATATCCTTTCAAAAAAAAAAAGTGAAAAAAAAAAAAAAAAAAAAAAACCTGGTAAAAGTTGTTACTTAACTGTTCTGCAAAATTTATGGTATCATAAAAACATGGTGACAATGTGAACATGGAGCAAAAATTTGTAACTACACTGGGGTAGTATTAAAACAAAAACATTTTAAAATGCTCTGATTTTTCATTTTAGGCTCGAAGATTCTGTGTCGTGCTTAAGTTAAGGAAAAGTACAAGGGTATAGAAAGAAAAAAAAAATATATCTTACATGTCTGGTGAAAATATTCAGTGTGAGAGTATTATAGAAATGTGCATGTTTAAAATAAATGTATAGCATGCAAAAAATATTGTATTTGTTGTTTATAGATGTTGAGAGAATGTATATGAAATTCTAACAGTTAATTGGTGCTTACTTGCAAAAGAAACTGCAGTCAGTTGTAAATTACTGAAGTGATAAAAGTGATTTTAAATGAGTGTGATAATTTTTAAATAGCTGTTCACTATTACGCTTTGTTATCTGTCTAAAAAAGCATAATATAGCCATAGATCTTAACACTGAATCAGTAACTGGTTTTTAACTTTAAACATTTCCATCCATAAACTGAACTTTAAAAAAGTTCATGAGCATGCCTTTTTCATAAAAATAAGGAAAATCAAATGTTTCATGAACTATAATTAGTGAACATTTTTCGGTGTAACCTTTAAAATATTTGATTTGAGGGAAAAACAAAAGGGTGTGAGTGTCAAAGAAAAAAAGAGTAAAACAAGTGCTATGTGAGTCGGTGTTTTCCCAATCACTTGTGCTAGTTCTGTACAAATTTTCTTTTTTGGCACTTACACTCCTTTGCTCCTAGTTCTCTCATTTTTCCTTAGCATTCTAAAAGCATCAGGTATTGAGTGTTATAAATTTATAAAATACATATAAATATATCAGTTGTAAAAATGTTTGTCTTACACAACGAAAGATTAATCCATGACAATTTAGTACCTATTTGAATTGCCTTGTTTACTAAATCCATGACATCACCCATTAGCTTTTATTCTACTTTATACTTTTTTCCACTACCCACTCTTGCTCTCTTCTTTTGTAAATGATCCACCTAAGTATTACCTGTTCTATCATGTTATTCAAACATTTGAAAAAAAAGATCTGTGCATAAGATAAAACCATAATAGGATATAGATAGATTTTTCTCCTCTCATTGTTTGAAAAAAGTTTATCATATCATATAGTCTCGAATATCATTTAGAATTTTTCTTGAAAAAAAAAAAAAATAAGGTTCATAAATTAAAATGCAGACCTTGTGTATTATTGTTTTTCTAGTTACCATTTTAGCATCAGTGTTAATGATTGACAATGTTATCCAACTGTGAGGGGCTATATTGGAGTGTTTGTTTCTTACCTTTTGTAATGTTTTAATTAAGACAAACACAAATAATAATAATAATAATAATAAGATAAATAAAATAATGAAATAGAAGTAGGGTGTCTGATTTGAAATGTTCAAAATTATTAATCATTTAAAAATTCAAAAAAAATGCAAGAAATACTATTCGGGATTATATGATATACTTTTTTGGCCAGAATGTTGTTGAGCATTATTGATGTATTTTTGATGTACAAATGTATGGGTATTTAATGTATTTTACATATATTTTTATTACTTTAAATTATTTTTTATAAAAATGACTTATTCCATTCAACTTTTAATTATTTTTGCAGTACCAAAGGTTTTGTATGAGATTTTTTTTTGTAATTTAATCAAGTCCCTTTAATGGTTTTTCGTAGACCAACATCCCAATTCAATTAATGTGTTTATCTTAAAATTAAAATAAATGAAGTTTCCAAATAAAAATCTTAGTATTTGATTATGTTATCCACAGGACCATTGTCTGAAAATATGCGGTTTATCAAATTACAAATAAAATAATAAAGCCTTAAAATTGTCAGTGCCAGCAACAGAAATAGTTCAATGAAGAAATTATGAGACCAATTCAATTTTCAAATGTAGCTAATTCATTTACATTTAACACATAAGTATTTAAATGAAACTTATAGTAACAGCATATAATTTTAATTTGACAAAAATCCTTACTTCCATAAAAATTTTGTTTGTTCAATTTTTGATTGATTTTAATGATGGCTAAGCGAAGAGAAAAC